>NW_021034531.1:238375-249404 GCF_004153795.1 Camellia sinensis
GGCGTGCCATGGTGTATGCTTTTTGCAGATGATATTGTGTTAGTGGATGAGACTAGAGAAGGAGTTAACACAAAGTTGGAGATTTGGAGAAAAGCTCTTGAATCTAAAGGGTTTCGAATAAGCAGAACTAAGACAGAGTACATGGAGTGTAAATTTAGTAACAGTAACAATGAAAGCAGAGGAGAAGTGAAGATTGAGAACCAAGAACTGCTTAAGAGTGAACATTTTCGTTATTTAGGGTCGATTATCACAACAGCGGGAGAGATTGATGCAGATGTGGCCCATAGGATTAAGGCGGGATGGTGTAAGTGGAGAAGTGCGTCTGGGGTATTGTGCGATAAACGAATACCCATTAGACTAAAAGGTAAGTTTTATAGAACGGCTATTAGACCAGCTATGTTGTATGGGACGGAGTGTTGGGCAATCAAAAAACAACATGTAGATAAGATGAGTGTGGCTGAGATAAGGATGCTAAGGTGAATGTGTGGTAAGACTAGACAAGACAGGATTAGGAATGAGTGTATTCGGGAATGGGTAAGAGTAGCACCGATAGAAGATAAGTTGAGAGAGAATCATTTGAGATGGTTTGGTCATATTCAACGGAGACCAACAGAGGCAGTAGTGAAGAGATGCGATGCTGTAACGGTAGATGGAAGTGTTAGGGGACGGGGTAGGCCTAGATTAACGTTGACTAGTGTTTTAAATAGAGATATGAATTTATTTAATTTGACTAATGAAATGGCCTTTGATAGGGCCGCGTGGAGAATAAGGATTTATGTAGCCAACCCCATTTGATGGGACTTAAGGCTTGGTTTGGTTTGGTTTATAATTTTTTAATATTATTATGAAAAAATACCAATACGATGATGAGGTATTTAGAAAGAATAATACACTCTGTTTAACGAGTATACATCAAAGGATTTTAGGTAAAAACACAACAAAAGAGAGAATTGTTCCACAGAGACTGATTTGTCATTATTTAATGGTTTACGACCATCCGTGTATAATTCATTCACATGTTAAACTTATACAGTAAAATTTTACATTATAAAAATATAATATCATTATTTTAATAAATTTCTCTTTCAATATTTTCAATGGTGATGGTAATTTGCAATGGTGACGGTAGTCATAGTAGATTTTTACCATCTAAATGTTAATTGAATGGTAAAATTGTACTTTGTTGAATAATAAAATTTTAGTTTTAAAAGAAATTTATAGTCAACATAGATCTTAGACGTCCAAAAAATAATTGAACATATAGAGAGAGTAAAAAATGAGTAAATTAGTGAAAAATCCAATTTAAAGAGAATGAAAGGTATTAAGTCCGCAGGGTGTTTTATTTTGGTCAAAAGTACGCTCTTTGTGAAATATTATGGTGAGAAGTACATTTTGTCATTTTTTAAGACATTTTATTTCCAATTTTACCCTTTTAATTTTTATTAACAACTTTTATTGAATTTTTTTTCTATCTGTTGAATTTTTTATTCTATCTGTTGAAAATTTTATTTTATTCTAAATGTTGAAATCTTTGTTTTTTCTATTCAAAACCCAACTCTTTATCTCTATCTCCACAAACCCACTTTCTCTCTTTATCTGTTCAAATAGAAAATTCACATACAAACTCACTTTCTCTCTCTCTATCTGTTCAATTATTTTTTTCCCTATTTATTAAAATTTAAGTTTATTTTTCCCTATCTGTTGAATTTCACAAGCCTATTTTTCCTATTTGTTTAATTTTTTATTTTTATCTATTTAAATTGTGATATATACACACACACACATATATATATACATAGAGGAGAGAGAGAGAATGATCTGTTCAAATTTTTTCATCTATTCACTCTCAAATTTTTTCATTTGTTCACTGATTGAAGAACAAAAGACCAAATTAAATGTATCTGTCAAAAATGAAGAACACAATGGCAAGCTCTCTATTTATCTCTCTCTAATTCGGGCTCTCTCTTTCAGATCCAAAACCCTAAATCTCAACCCCCACAACCACTACCAAAAACCAAGAAATCAGAACCCACATATATATACATACATTCATAACCTAACCTTAACCATCATCACAAATAATCTTTCCCCTTTCTTTTCTCTATGTTCTACACTACATACATCTACAAAGTAGAAATGTCTTCTACAAGACCAGTTTCTTCAACAATGGTTTTTGTTGTGAAAAGTTCTGCGAACTCCCTTCGACCAAGGGCAAGAAGACCGAACCCTAGGCCTCATCCTCTTCAGGGGCAAAGAAGTCATTTCCATGACTGTTGAAAGTCCTTCCCCTCCTGAAGAGTCTTGCGCCAAGGCTGCTGGCCCCAGCATCATAGCCAGTCTCGATCATGTCTTTCATAGTCCTGCTTAGAGAAACAAAAAGCTAAACAACAATTGGCCAAAAAGGGATCGAAATTACGAAGAAGAGTAAGACATACCAACTCTAGGTTTCAATCGAGGCCCACCTTACCCTATAATATATAAGATCCTAGGGTTTACTGACTTTTTTATCACCATTCCTTGCCTGATACACATCTACATCTGGAGAGAACTCTTACATTGCTCATTAACCTTATGTCGTTTAATGGATTCTTCTCGAAACCACTGCTAATGAGCCTTCACCAGTAATGCAGCACCCTAACCGTAGGCGACAGATGTGACAACCTATTCCCAATTGATCGCTCAAGCAGTGAAAAGACCGCTCAAACGGATATGAGGAACTCTCAATATTTGGTTTTACAAACTAAGAGAATAAAGGGACTGCTTGAGTGGTCAAGTTATTGATCGAGCGTAGAGGTGGGAGTATCCAGTATCTTGGTTACAGCTGGAAAATACTGGGAATTTGAGTTTACAGCTTGAGTGGTGAAACGATTGCTTGAGCGGTTTGCGCGATATCAACAACTTAAAAGTTATTTTTTGGATCATTTCCTTCACTTTTTCTTTTTCCTTTTCCTCTTCCTCTTCTCTTTCTAAATATCTCACTCTTCACTTAGATCCAAGTCTAAACCCCTTGCAAAAAGCGAAGACCACGTAGAGATAACAATCCTCACTGATTGGATTTCATTCTTACGAAGAGCCCTCCTCAAACTTTGCTCATTTTGCTCTCATCCTTGAGGTAAGGTTACTTTAACCTAGTATCTTCTTATTTTGAAATGATTATGTGGTATTATTGTGGCTATGATGCCTCGTGAGATGATTTTGTTCACAAATTGATCATTATGTTTAAAATATATGGAGTTTTACTGAAATTTTATTGAGATTTTAAATAAACCCTTATGGAATGTGAATATTGATGTTGAGAATTAGCTCATACTAAGAAAGGGTGTAAAAGCCCCAAATGTGCCCAAACCCTAGGTTTAGGTTTTGAGAAAAAATGATGTTTTGTTGGAAATTGACTTTCAAATCTTGAAATTTGATGATGTTAGACATAAAGTAGTGGATTATGAGATTTGGATTACCTTGTTGATGTATGATGAGTGGAAACTTATGGATTTGGAAAGCTTTTGAGATTATCTCGATTATAATTTATTGTTTCTCTTTATTCTCACAAATTAAATGAATTTTAATTATTTCAGGAAGTGTTAATTCATACATTATGTGCTTCACTATTCTATCCCATGAATTCATTAATCCTTTGGAAGGTTTGGAATGGTTATAAAAGGGGAAAGTAAATAGCGTATGAATCTAGGTAATGAGTTGGTTTTGGGAATAGTGTGTTGGTATTGGTATTGGTGGGGTGAATCAAGATGGTTTTGGGAATAGTGTGTTGGTATTGGTTTTGGGAATAGTGATTTGTTAGAGGCTTCGGCTTGACCATTGCTTCCTTGTTCGCCCTCAAAGCTTCGACCTCGGCCCTTCTTCTCTGGCCCTCAACTTTCTTTCGTAAACGACCAATCTGTTTGACGGCGTCGCGATGGCGACGGCCCATATCGGCTATCCTTCCGACGGTCTGCAAAACAAAAATTTAAAACCATAACTTCAACAGTATTTAGATTAAGTGAAGCAAAGTCTGAATATGTACCAAAAGTGCCGATTGGGCGGCTAGTGCTATCACATTCAGATCTGGTTCCACCCGGAAAGCCTCCCTGTCAGACGGCAACGACACGGACGTAGCCAAGCTGAATGCGACTTCTTAATCTTTAAGCGCCGAAACATCAAAAGAAACTGGCATGTTTTTTATCATCGACTGAATGACAAAAGGAACGATCACATTCGATCCCTCTAATCGAGGACGTTTGCCGCCTTGTTCTTCTGAGCCGGCCTCAAACTCGGCAAGGCGTTTCTCTACCTTTTCCTCAACTTCTTGACCGGCCTGCACGATCAAAGTAGATTCGGCATTCTAATTTTTTGCCGTCTCTACCTCAATAATGCGCAAGGACTCTGATTCGCTAACAGGCAGGGAGAGTTGAGATTCAGTGGCGGGTGGTACTTCAGACAGAAAGGCCTCCGCTCTTCGCCGCGCGGCCAACCTTTCCGCATTTGCCTTCCTGGCAAGTTTTGTCAGGCTTAACCTGGCCATGTCTTCGGGGCCTGCGGCGGGAAGATCCTCTTAGCCGTGAAAAACACCATCAAGTGAAAGATCCCCTCGGCCCGAAGTGGATGGAGAATCTGCCGAATTCAATACCTCGTCAGACTCAGTTTCGTACTGATCTGATTCGGTAACATTAGCTACATCCCGCTTCGAATCAGACCCTTCAAAACCAACCTGCCTCAAGTTTTTGAAATCGGACAAAATAAGAGCGATAAGAGAATCTTCACCCTCCGGAACCGGGATATTTTCCGCCGTCGAGAAGGTCGTATATATCAGCTCGTAACGAAGCAAAACGTGGGCCGCCCTCCCTTGTTTCTGAAGACTTCAACGGCCGAAATACTTGAGCGCGACTTTGATATCCGAAAGAATGGCATCGTCAGTTGAAGACAGGACTTTCTTCAAATCGTTCCCTGCACAAGCCAAGCCGTAACATTTCAAAGAAGAGGCTTTACAACAAAAATGAACAAATAATAAAAGCGAGAAGGCAATCGGCCACTTGGCTCGCCCCTCCGTCTAGGAATAGGGTTGACGTGATCCTCCTTTTCGCCAAATTCCCAGTTACCCTGGACAACGACTATAACATCATCAACTCACTTCCCAGAACTGGAAAGCATAGTAATTAGCTGATGGTCGATATCCTTGGCCCTAAGGAAGAAACGCCCGTGCCGACTAGAAAACTTAGCCAAGGCATAGCAATGCCGGATGGCTAGAAAGCCAAGGTTAACTCTAAGGCGACGGTTGAGCGCTATAACCCCTATTATAATTCTAAAGAAATTCACATTGAATTGGGAAGGGATTAAACCCCAATGGCGAAGCACAACCCTAAGAAACGGGTGAAGGGGAAAACAGACTCCACCCTCTGTGATTGACAAAAGAGGAAAGACAATCGTGGTTTTGTCCTCCCTCTCCATATCAAGAGTGTCGTTTGCCACAAACAACAGACGGACATCATCAGGAATGGAGAAATGGCGTTTAAAGCCAGCAATTCGATCTGACGAGAGAAGGTCTTTTAAATGTTTCGCCATACCCAACAGTTTATAAGAATATGCCAAGGAAGGAATAAACCAAAAAGAGTCTTCGAAGCAAGGAAGGAGAGAACTTATAAAGGACGAAGAGGATATCGGAGAAGAGAGTTGTAGGGACGATTCAAAAGGCAATCCAGCGACGAGCGTCATAAAATACATACTCGAAAGGACGTCAAAATTTTAAATCGCAATAAATAGACACGTACGAGGGGGTGGGAAGTCGACACGACAACCAAAAAGGGTGCGCTTAGATATCCACATGAGGATGAGGCCAACCGCTGAATTTTGGCTCTGACTTTTCGAAATTCGGAACCAAGCACTCCAGCCAACTGTCGTTGGTAAAGTGCTTGGGGGGCAATTGTGGGAGCCGAATAAATAGAAGAGTCGGAAGGTGCGTACCCCAGAAATCAGATATTATTCGGCTCCATATTGCGTGACTAGGATGCCGAATACGTTAGGAAGGCCGAATAGCTGGAGATCAGTAGTTCCGAATAAATAAATGGGGAATGGGATAAAAGTAGGCTCAGGCCCGAGGCCTAAAAAGCAAGTATAAATACAAGAACCACAGATTTAGAAAGGTATGTAACAATAACTTTTTGATTAACTTAGAAGACAAGCTATTTTGAGTTCAAGAACTGACTTGTCCGTCGGAGTGCTAATTCCGGCACCCCCGACCGGAGTGTTTGTGTCTTTTTAGGTGACTAGTTGAGGATCACTAGCGTCTCCCAGGATCTGAAGAGTATTTCCAAAACCACTTCTCCAAAACTTTTTTTAGTAGAAAGTTAAGCCTAAAGAAGCATGCAAATAGGACCAAATAAGCTATGAACACAAAGCTTTAAAGAGGTAAGAAACTCACCTTGAAGAACCACTTTAAGACAGTAACTCCAGCAGCCTTTTTGGACCAAAAGCAATCCAAAAACTCCAAAACCAGCTTCAAGGTGCCTTAGCAACAAGAGTGTGGTGTATCACTATGTGTTTGTGTGCAAAAGTGTGAAGAAATGGCACTTTCAAGCACAAATATGAAGAGAAAGGAGCAATATAGAGATAGAAGTGTATGTATAACTCCAAGGCAAAATTCTGAACCTAAATCAAGAGGGAGGAGGCTCCCTTATATAGAAAAACAAGCATCAAGTTTGTTGAACAAGCTAAGAGCTTAAATCAATCTCTCCATACACGTGTATGGAGGATGCTTTCTGTGCCCAACAACTGGCACAACTGGCATGGAAAATATCTACAGAAAGTGCAGGAAAGCTGCCGACCAATTAAAGTGGTCGGCCAGCTACTTGTACTGGTCGGCCAACCACAAAAAGTGGTCTGTAAGGACAAAAAATGGTCGGCAAGGGGGGGAAGGTGGTCTGCACAGAGAGAGAAAGGTGGTGGCATGGCTGTAGACCAGAAAATGTGGCTGGTAGACCAAAAAAAGTGGCTGGTTGGGAAGAAAAGTGGTTTTCAGGGAGAGAAATTGGTCTCCAACCATCATTCCACCCTCCAAGCAAGAAAAACAAGGTTTGTGCCAAAAACAAACCAAAAAGGATGCAAGACAAGAATCCGGGGGTCGAGGCGCGCAGCCGGAAGCCTTGAAAACTAGTCTATGGGCACCAAAAGTGGTCTACTAGGGAAAAGTGGTCTCCAAGACCTCTGTGTCCCTCTAGACCAAGGCAACAAGGCATGGTTCGAAAACCAGGCCAAAAGGAGAACGGTATGCAGTCCCGAGACAAGGCGCGCGGCCGAAGGCTCTGAAAATCGGAAACTAGCCTACAAGAGGGAAAAGTGGTCTACGACCACAAAAAGTGGTCTACAAGACCTCTCTCTCCCTCCAGGGAAGGGAAAACAAAGTTTGGTTCAAAACCAAACCAAAAAGGAAGCAAGACAAGGCGCTCGGCCAAAGGCTCCGAAAATCGGAAACTAGCCTACAAGAGGGAAAAGTGGTCTACGACCACAAAAAGCGGTCTACAGACCTCTCTCTCCCTCCAGGCAAGGGAAAACAAGGCATGGTCTACAAACCAAGCCAAAACACAAAGAGTTCAGAGGCCCGAAGGCAAGACACTCAGCCGAAAACTCCAGAAACTCGAAACGAGCACAAATATGCACAATCATCGAGCGCTCAAACGATAATGTCTGAGTCTTAAGGTCGGTCAAAAATGGGGTGTCTATACACCCCAATTGTTTAATTAATTTAATAAAAATAAATAAATAATTAAAATTAAGTAACATAAATTTTACAGTTATACGCGTTAAATGTAATCTAGTTAAGAGGCATTAGTTTTACCAAAAAAATAACAATGTGATTAATATATTGTTTGGGGCCTAATCAAAATAGCCATGAAATTATTAAAATCTTTGGGGCCATAATGGAATTAAGGGAAAGGTGGTATCATGGTGGCACTTCTAGCTTAACCCACCTGTATACAATGGTGGCATTTCTAGCTTAGGCCACCTATTTCTAGTTTGGCCACCTGTAAGAAATACAATGCCTAGGTGGTGATTCACCATGGGGCTAAAAGGTGAATCACCTCCTTGGGGCCAAGTATAAAGGGGAGAGGGGACAGTAACTAGTGAGTAGGAAAAAAACAACAACAGCAACAACACAATAAGTCCGTAAATCGCAGGAATCAAAAAATAGAAAGGAAGAAAATAGTAAGGGTCACCATTAAGGTGAGTTATATTATACCTTGAGTCACCATAACATATTTTATGTATGTCTCGAATTACCATAATTTATTTTATACAATTCATGTTTTATAAGTTATGTTAATATTTGAATTATATTGATTATTTTCTGAACTATATTTGCTTAAATTAAAACCCATGGATATGATTGTTTAAATTTTAAAAATTATTTGTCAATGATTATATAAATAGTTATTTTTGTAAGTACCACCACGAGAGTCCCATGCCTTGGGGGACTTAAATAAACCACTGGCTTCTGATTGGTCACTTTGTGGCCTTTTGTTTGTCCTAGATCCATTGACCTCTATTTTGATTGTCACTTTGGTGACCCATGTTTTGTTTTGTACCGTGGTTATGATTATTTTGCTTATATGATTTTTGAATTAAAATTTTTCTGTTTAAATAATTTATTTATTCAATCTGAATTGTTCACTATTTTAGCCTAAATAATTATCTATGGTGAATTTTATGCCCTTATTCTCTTAGTATAATATTTCTCACTCTGCCGTATGCTTATAACTGTTATCTCCTTTCAGGTGATGAGATTTAGCGAGATCGAGATTGGGAATAAATCGCAGTTTTTTTTTCCTTATTTTATTCACTATCTGTAATCCTGATCAAACTCCTGTAATTAAATAAGGCCCAAATGAATGTCTTTCTTTTAAATAAATTTGTTTTTTTGGTACCCATTTATTTTATCCGCTTGCGCTATTAATACAAAAATTTTAGAATTATGTTTTTATTGTTGCAACACCTAATCCCTGGGTACCGAGGTTGGGTCGTGACAAAAGTGGTATCAGAGCTTTTACAAAAAAAAAAAGTTAAGTTTTCCTGTGTTGTAGGGAATGAAAAATCTGGTAGGGTTATTCTAATTCAAGCCCCCGGGAGCCCACCTTGTCCCAAATCTGCTAAAGGGGTGGGAAGATTTAGAGAGTATCATCAGACAGGCCCATCCAGGACTTGACCGGCTCGTGGGGAGACCTGTATACTTATAGGCTAACCCCCAGATTTTTGATTTTTGAGACTTAGCCGTGGCAACACAAACAAGAGATACATTGGGTTGACCCATGTTATTGGTCTTACGCCAGATCTAGGACATCCGCACTTTTTGGTTACACCTTTGCCCTCGGGCTTTGCTAAGAGGAGAGGGCACGCGTACCCCAATAGCCACATACGTACTACGACACCTTTCCCATTGCACATTATCCATGTTCCAGCTATGGATTTCACTAATAATACGACACACTTGGAGGTACCTGTACGGATTGCTGGACGGGAGTTCTGGGGATATGATCACGACATACCTGTCTATATGGTCCAGGTTGTATAGTGTTGTTTTGGGATAGAGCATAATGGTTGGGAGTTTAAGTCCCTTATATAGAAGTTTGCAGGACTGTTTCATGGCCCAGTCTTTTAGAGTCAGTTCTCGTGGGTACTTAATGGTCCATTTTAGACCCTTGACCAGGAGACTTTTGTAAACTAACCATGATTAGTCTAATCCTTACTTTTGTATTAGTAGGATTAGACACTAACTTCTGACTATCATATAGTATGTTGCACTAACACCTTATGCATAAGTAAGACAAGTGTTGTGTAAATTATATATGTGCTGTTATAGTATCTTTGTGAATCATAGAAGTAATATTGCGATAATTAAGTATGCAACAATTAGTTCAAAAAAAAAAATTAGACTATTCCGCTAATCGTTTTAACCTTGTAGTAATGGCTAACGATGGAAATGGAATCGGATCGTCGGTCAACGTTGCCAACCTAATGGAGCAAATCATAGAAAGAGCAGTTACTAGTTTTTTGCAGGCTCTGCAAACCAACATAAATAATGGAATACCCAAACGGCAAGAAAAGACAATTATAATAAAATAGTTCTAGGATTTAAAACCCACCACATTTATCAGCAATCAAAACCCACAAGTAGCATAAGCTTGGGTTAGAGACATGGAGAAGATTTTTTGCATGCTTCCTTGTATAGAAAGATAGAAGGTAACCTTCACCACGTTCACCTTCAAAGATGATGCATAGGAATGATGACTTCTTACCCTGGAAAAAGAAGAAATCGTGACCTGGGCAAGATTCTTGGAAGTATTTTAGGAAAAATACTTTCCGGATTCACTACAAGAACAAAAGACACACCTAAAGCAAAGAACAATGACAGTGGCCGAATACGAAAGTAAGTTCACACAACTGCCTCGATTTGCGACGTATGTCATTCCCACCGAAACTCAAAAAGCTAGGAAGTTCGAAGTTGGCTTAGATGATGACATCAGAAACAAGATTGAGGTTCTAAAGATGCCAACCTATGTAGGAGTGGTGGATCAAGCATACATCACGGAAAAATGGATTAAAGCCTAGTGTTCCGAGGAAACAAGCTAAAAAAAATGATTTTAGGAAAAAGACAACAGAAGATCTGGTGTTATGCCCCCAAAAAAGGTAATATGGGCTTAACTAGTTCAGGCAATCAAGGTCCTACTAACTCCAGAAGTGGCATTATTCTAAATTGCCCTACTTGTGGAAGGACTCATTGGGAACAATGCCATCGAGACATGGGAGCATGCTTTAAATGCGGACAAATTGGCCACTTATTGAGAGATTGTCCAAAGCTTACCAATCCTATAGCAAGCCCCTCTGAACCAGCCCCAAAACCCGTGGTACCTGGAGGAGTGAGGAAGGACCAAAAAGGCCAAGGAAGAGCTTTTCCCTTAGTGCTTGGAAACCCAAAAGTTACAGAGAACGTGGTATCAGGTACACTTTCTATTTGTGGTCATTTAGCTCATGTTCTCTTTGACTTTAG
>NW_021034532.1:0-15115 GCF_004153795.1 Camellia sinensis
CTGGTGGTAACCCCGATCTCAAGGTCAATTTTAGAGAAACAACGGGAACTCCCGTTCAACTGGTTTCAAACAAATCATCTATACGGGCATAGGGGGTACTTATTCTTAACCGTAGCCCGATTCAACTTCCGGTAGGTCTTACACAATCTCAAGGGCACCATCTTTCTTTTTATGCAAAGAGGGCCGGCCCTCCCCACTGGTTGAAACACTAGGCGCGAACAAAAACCCGTATCTAAGCAATTCCTGGGAGCTGAACTTTCAACTGTCAACCAACTCGCTGGGAGCAAAAACGGTTAAGGTGCCCATAGAATATCGCGCTCTGCCGGGCACTAGATCAATAGAGAACTTCTTCTCTCGTGATGGGTGGCAATATAACAAAGATCTTCGCGGAAAGACAATGCCGAATACTCATAAACCACCCTCGGCAATACAGCTGGTGTCGCACCACTACTCACCATTCTTCAAAGCTAGGCAAGTAGACCCACTAAGCTCCACTTCGCCCGTCGCGAATCATTTACCCCGGTGGCCAAAACGACAACCAACCCGGTCTCCCAGAAAATGGAACCACTCCCCGCTCAAGGTACAGGAACGTGACCCTCTGCTGGTATTAGCAATCGATAACAGCCCGGCTTATGACGATGGCCAAGTCCAACCCCAAAATAAATCAAACCCTTCATGGGGCATGACAAACAAACGGAAAAGGGAAGCCTATGGTCGGCGACCTCTATATCCACAACCTCTGTACACGCTGCTGTGTCAAGAGTTCAACTCACCACCCAAAGGTGATAGCACACAAATAGGAGATGCCTAACTGTGCCAACTCCAATTCTAAAAAGATGCCAAATGCAGCAGATACAAAAGAATGAGATACACCCGTGTCAATCAACACACTAGCCAACCGAGTGCAAAACAGAAAATAGTACCTCACTCGACTACGATGTGAAGCCGGGTTACTAAATCCTGCGCCGCTATACAGGTAACAGATACATCGCGCCCCGTAGGCACCCTGCGTCTCCGCTCACCTCTAGGAAGCATACGATGTCACTGACTGGACGACGAAAGCCCCCGGATTGGCCCTCGAGCCTGCACAGACTGAGCTGGCTGAAATCCCTGCGTCATGTCTACAACCAGACGCTACCTGAATGGCACTCAATTGTTGGCCAAAACCACATCTTCAGGTGCCCAAGACTGTCCACACTGATAACAAGACAAGGGTTGCCCCCTGCACCAAACTACTGACTAACTGCGGTATAGCGAAGAAGAAGCAGCTCACTTGGGCCTACCCCCTTCTGCGGGACAAACTGAAACCTAGATAGACCCAGCTGGCCACACTTTGTTAACAAGCAAACTCCCCCTGATTGCCTCTTTCCCGAGCCTTGCACTCGGCACTGGAAAAAGAGGTCGATCTAGAAACTTGTACCCTGACGGACTGCTGAGGCGTTATTAAAACCCTCTGCCTCCGCATACCCTGACCATCTTGGCCCCTCTGGATGCCCCTTACTCTTTCCTTTCTCTTCCGTGCATCATAATTTTCATATGAGCAGCGGACAGTCTACAGGTGTCTATACTCTCGATGTAAGACACACCAACCTCAGACTGAGGCCCATCTCAACTTCCGCTCAAACTCCATAGCAAACGGCGTTCCTCAGACGCCACCAGTTCATGGTGCAAACCTGGACAGACTTGGTAAAAGTAGCCTCAAACTCGGGCACTGACAAGCCCTGCTGTTTAAGCGCGGCTAAAAGCTGATCCCTCAGCTTCTTCCCTAGCTGCTGCAGACAAAAACCGTCTTCCTGAAAATAGCAGGTTCAGCAACGCCTACCATGTACCACCAACCACGAGCCTGGCCGTACTCCACCATTGACCCGCATCTCCCTTCAGTGGGAAGGATGGCAAGGTCCACTCAGTGCTCCGTCCTCGATTGCCAGCATCTCGAACGTCTTACTCATTTGTCTCTAGCCACTCATCTGGCCTTCCAGTGGCTCCTTCGATCCCCGATAAACTTCTCCGGATTAGCCGGAAAAACTCCCTCTTCAAGAAGGAAGGCCCCAATGCCTCCATGCCTGATTTCCCAGCTCTAAGAAATACCCAAAGCCCTTGCTATCTTCTGGCCAAGGCACCCATGGCCCTGCTGACCCGCTTGGTCGGCCACGTGGCCTACCAACTCCCTCCTGCTACTGCCGCGGACCTCTCCAGGTAACGGTACTTCCTGGCCTCGCAGGCCCTACCACGCCTAGCACCTCTTCCTCGTCCTGACCATCTAATAAACAAGCAATGCAAGAACGTTTGCAGCATTCACAAATGTGGCCAAAACTAAACACTCCACGTCCTAATGCAGGGACAAACTGTAATTCACTCCACGTAAGCACATAAACACATAAGCACTTACGAAATTCATCTCCGGATAATGTAGTCCCGAGGCATTTACTAGAGTTCCGGTTAGAAAACAGGCATTGATCAAGTGCTTTTCCACCAGACTCCTAGGAAAACCAAGGATTCAATCAAACATCCTAGAAAATCAAAATCCCATACCCAAAATTAAACACATAAGCATGTTATCAATTTAAAAAACACATAGCATAGTAACACTACATCTATAGTCTCTATCAGCGAGACTAACCCATTTGTGAAATACTAATACTTCCCACGTACCCAAAGTATTCGAACCCGGTAGGCTCTGAACCAAGTCTAGTACACGCCCTCAAATATAATAACATTAAACCCGATCAAATTAAAGACATTCGTTGACATATGAAAATAACCGCATTCTTCTATTTCATTAGAGTTTCATTACAAAAGTATTACATGTTAACAACAAAAGCAAATGCCCTACGGGCTTACAGCTTCCTAAGTTAACACTTGGTTACAACAAGAGTGCTTTAACTCACTACACAATTAAGCCCTCGGCTTGAATATACATGTTAATAACATCCAAAAAGGAACTAAAACAACAAACAATCTGTCGCCTCTACCTCCCAAGCTATGACCTTGGAGGGGCATGCTACCTGTACCTGAAAATATATTCCCCATATAGGGTGAGCCACAGATCCCCTAGTAGAAAAATACACTAATAACCCAACCATGAACAATGACTAAAAGATTAAGCAATTGATAGATGGCCAACACTGAGATACATCCAGTAAACAGAAATATATACATACATTACATTTTTGTCATACGACATATGAGTCCAAGTTACTTTTCATTTCCCTTTTTCCAACAGATAAGCATATTAGCTCTATCATCATCTCAACAGATATGTATAAAAAACTACATCCCAACATCACAAATAAGCATATAAAGCTATTCCACATTCTCAACAGATATGTATAACAACAATATCCCACATCACAGATAAGCATATAAGCTATATCAGACTTCACAAAAGATAAGCATATTTAGCTCTATCGTTTCACTTCTCTAGACAAGCATATGAGCTGTATCTACGGAGTTCATTCCCCTATCTTTCTTCCAATACTATACCGGTTTAGAGTTACATTCCTCATCTTCCCCTAAATCGCGGAAGTACATCCCCATCTCCTCTCTACACATAAACTATACAAACACATTGGTCTATTAATACAATCACTCAATACATACAGTTATGTTAATTCTATCAACCGTCAAATTTCCATGACACATTCATTGATAGTTTTCCTGTTTGCCTAATTCCATCAATTGCATGTCTACAACAATCACGACTATCCTCCACCGAGTTAGCCCAAAGCCAATTATTTCTAAACAGGAAAATTAAATGCACAAATGGATATCAATCAAACATTTCCATTTCGGGAGTGATAAATAATTCAACTACACCCTTTAAACCCATGCCACTCCCAATCTCAAACAATTTCCTTTCATTTCCCATTTCTCACAATTAATTATCCAATAATCAATCAATGTAATTAGGTCAATTTCCATAATTAACATTACAACCTTTAGGTCCCATTTTTCATCAATGATTCAACATTAATTCCATTTCTCTATGCCAAACATGCATCTAGGTTATTATAAATAAAACCCCAACTTTTGTAAAATAACACAAAAGACCCCAAAACTTTCAACAAAAATTACCAAACCCCCAAAACCCCCAACATCTCAAAATACCAAAAAAAATTTTAAAGGACAAAAATCCATAGAGAGGAGTAGATATCCCTACCTCAATTCGGGAGCCCCAAGGGAGAAGATGACAAAACCCAACGTGCTCCAAATCCCAAATTTTCAGATTAAAAATGTAGCCCTCGACGATCAAACAACCTTTTTGTAAAGGCCCAAAGATGAGCAAATCACTCCTACTAGATCAAAACCTAGAGAAGAAGTAGAGTTCTAGATGAGAGGCTCAAACAATGGTGTTTTTGGAAAAAGTAGGAGATAGAAGAGAAAGCGAAAAGTGATTTGAAAAAGTCAAAACTCGGAACTTAAAAACCCAATCGTCCGCTCAGAGCGTTCAAACACCCGCTCGAACGTCACCACAGACTCTCCGCTCGAGCCGTCAACAATCCGCTCGAGCGGCGATAACACCACTCCCAGAAACTTTTACAGAACCAGGTCTCGCGCTCGAGCTTCGAACTCCCGCTCGAGCGAGCACTCACACAACCCCGCTTGAGCGGCCAAACTCCACGACTCGAGGCGATCCAACACTGCACAGGGAAAATTATGGATGGTGTCAATCCCGCTCGGCGGCCAAAACCCCGCTCGAGCGGACAGGTCAAAATCTGGCAACTAGTTTTGGTTTCTAAACTCAACCAACCTGTAACAAACCTGCCCAACACATCCGTATAACTCAAATACGAAGTAGAAAGAATGTAAACAAGATAATAATCAAACTACCAAACATCCACGGGACACATGTCCGGATCACTGTACAAAGGGTAAAAGCCGGGATCGCTATATAACAGTCAAATATTAATTTTACCTAACCTTATGATCAAAAGTACATGTTATTAAGACCATTTCTTAATTATTCATTAAAATTTTTTATTTAATTTGATTTTAAATTATAAATTATCCTACTACCCCTTCCCTATTATTCATTATATTGACGTTCACAATCTAGTGGAGTTTTAATAAAGACATTATTTTGATAAGTTAGTTAAAAATTAATATTTTGATTTTTTTTTTGAAAAAACTATATAAAATATAAGAGAGGTAATATGGACCAAAAAATAGGTAAAGTCAAACTTTTAACCATCTTTTCAAATTAGGCTCATAAATGTTTGTTTGCCTCATTAGATAGTAGATTGATTAACAACCTTGACAAATGAAGAGATGAATTGATAGGTTTGTTAAATGAAAGATAAAGTTAGGTATACCAAAATTTTTTATCAAATAAATGATTTAATGTCTCACATGGGATGAGGTTCACATTTTGTGAGATATTTAGTAATGTATTTAGTAGAAAAATTCTGGAACTTAGAGTATTTTTTAAATGGAATGTGTAGGAACTCATCCTTATATTTTAAAGTGATGATTGTTTGATGAAATAATTTATATAGTATAAGATTTATATAGAGTTTATATATAGAAAAAATTGAATTACAAAAACAAAAAATTGAATGATTTAGTGACAAAATGGTAGATTCATAGTATTATGAGACTTGAATTTATAGCTCGGTCTTGGAATGCACTCTGCGTGGTTGAAAAGGTTAATACCCCTGTTTCGAATATGTTAATTGCGTCGTTAATATGAGATGATTATTGTGTTTAATATGCCATTATGTGGTTTTGAATTTCTATCTGTCCACCGTTGGAATATCTGTTTGATTATCTGCTTTGAAATTAAATTAAAGGCCTTATCGGGGCCACAGGACCCGAAATTGATTACGCTTATTGCTGATTGGCATAATTTTTAGATCTACGGGAATTTTAATTGAAAATTAATCCGGGTCAGATTAAAACTGATAAAATTGATAATAGTGACCCAATTGCTTTATATTAAAGTAATGTGTGAGTGAGAGCTTTGTAAGGACTTTATACACTCAAACTCCTCTTTAATTCTCATTTTGGCTGATAAAGCTCTAAGAAAAGGGGAGGAGAGGGTCGCTATGGGAGATTAAGGGCAGAATTTGTGCAATTTTTGGTCTTAAGTTGGAGATTGAAGTCCAACTCTAAATTTAGACCATAGATTGAGGAAATTGACTCTTTAGGTAAGTGATTGATTATGAATTCGATGAGTTTAACTTGTAATTTTTGGGATATTAAAGATTAATTGGTGATCAAGAAACAAGGCTGTGCTCTATTGATGAATTTGAAGTGAAATGCACATGCATGGACTGCTGTAGGATCACCATGATTGCATAAACAAAATGTATTAAGTTGAATGTGGGAAATATGGAGTGTTAAATCCTACATAGCAAGCATGTTTTTGTTGTGTTCCATGAGAATTACACCATTTTGCATTAATTGGTAATAGAAATGAAGTCGAAGATTAGCATGCATGTAACGCCCTCAAAAATAATAACCATAAACCCGTCAAATAAAGGACATCGTTGACAATGAAATATAACCGCATCCTTCTATTCGATAGAGTTCATTACAAAGTATTACATGTTAACAACAAAAGAAAATGCCTACGGGCTTACAGCTTTCCAAGTTAACACTTGGTTACAACCAAAAGAGTGCTAACTCATCTAACACATTTAAGCCCTCGGCTGGATATACATGTAATACATCAAAGGAACTAAAACAAAACAAACAATCTGCTCGCCTCTAGCTCCCAAGCTATGACCTTGGACGGTGGGCAATGCTACCTTACCTGAAAATGATATTCCCATATAGGGTTGAGCCAGCAGCCCAGTAGAAATACACTAAACCAACCCATGAAACAATGACAAAAGATTAGCAATTATTAGATGGCCAACACTTGGGATTACATCCACATAAATTACATTTTATTGTCAATCCGGACTTATGAGTCCAAGTACTTTTCATTTTCCCTTTTCAACAGATAAGCATATTAGCCTATCATCATCTCAACAGTATGTATAAAAACTATATCCCACATTCACAGATAAGCATATAAGCTATATCCATTATTCTCAACAGATATGTATAAAAAACAAAATCCCACATTCACAGATAAGCATATAGATATCATATACTTCACAAAGCATAAGCATATTAGCTCTATCTTCACTTCTCTGGAACAAGCATATGAGCTGTATCTACGGAGTTCATTCCCCTATTCTTCTCCCAATACTATCGGGTTAGAGTTACATCCCCCATCCTTCCCTAAAAACCGCGGGAGTACATCCCCCATCTCCTCCCTCTACACTAACGTTCTAACCAAACACATTGGTTCGTATATACAATCACTCAATACATACAGTTAATGTATTCTAGTCAACGTCAAATTCCATGACACATTTCCATTGATAGTTTCCGTTTGCCTAATCATCATGCATTGTCTACAACAATTCACGACTATCCTCCACCGATAAGCCAGCAATTATTTCTAAACGGAAATAAAATGCACAATGGATATTCAATCAACATTTTCATTTCGGTGAGTGATAAATAATTTAACTACACCCTTAACCCCATTGCACTCCCAATCTCAACAATTCCATTCATTTCCCTTCATTCTCACAATTAATTATCCCAATTAATCAATCAAGTTTAATTAGGTCAATTTCCATAATTAACATTTACAACCTTAGTCCCATTTTTCATCAATGGTTCAACATTAAATTCCATTTTCTCTATGCCAAACAAGGGCATCTAGGTTTATTTATAAATAAACCCCAACTTTTGTAAAATAACACAAAAAGCCCCCAAACCACACCAAAATTACAAACCAACCCCAACATCTCAAAAAAATACCAAAATTTTAAGACAAAATCCATTAGAGAGGAGTAGGATATCCCTACCTTTAAATCGGAGCCCCAAGGGAGAAGATGACAAAACCCAATGTGCTCAAAATCCCGAAATTTCAGATTAAAATGTAGCCCTCGACGATTCAACAAGCTTTTTTGTAAAGGCAAAGATGAGCAAATCACTCCTACTAGATCAAAACCTAGAGAGAAGGTGAGTTCGAGAGTTGAGAGCTCAACCAATGGTGTTTGAAAGTAGGAGAGAAGAGAAAGTTGAAAAAGTGATTTGAAAAGGTCAAACTCGGACTAAACCCAGTCGCCCCGCTCGAGCGTTCAAACACCCTTGCTCGAGCGTCACTCACAGACTCCGCTCGGAGCGTTAACAATCCGCTCGAGCGGCGGATACACACTTCCCAGAACTTTTACAGAACCATGTCTCGCTCGAGCTTCTAACTCCCCGCTTCGAGCGGCACTCACACAACCCCGCTCGAGCGCCACTCCACGCTTCGAGCGTCCAAACATGCACAAGGAAATACTGGATGGCGTTCAATTCCCGCTCGAGCGCCGAAAACCCCCGCTCGAGCGGACAGGTCAAAATCTGGGGCAACTAGTTTTTGTTTCTAAAACTCAACCAACCTGTAACAAACCTGCCCCACACATCCTATAAACATCAAATACGAAGCAAAAAGGATGTAAACAAGATTAATAATCAACTACCAACATCACGGACACATGTCCGGATCACTGTACAACAAGGGGTAAATCCGGGATCGCTATAATGCATGTTTGAATAATAAAGATAGGAGCTTGAATGCATGAATGCATATTGATTAGAAATGAACTTGAATTAAATTTGAGACATGCATTGTGCTTGATTCGATTGAAATTGAGGCCCCATTGATGTGATGATTGTTTGGATGTTTATACTATGTTAAACAAGAATATGTGAAATTGGAGCCCATAGTATGCAAGAAACATTGCGTTTGAATGTCGAATTTGGACACAAGGAACACAATCTGGGAAATCCAGAATTTTGATGTCCGCTTGAGCGGTGGTAATGCCTAGCTCGAGCGGAAAAAACGTGCTCCCAGTACTTTTGCAAACTTGGTGTCCGCCTCAAGCGGGGGAGGCCACGCTCGAGCAGGGGAGCTATTTAGACAGGCCTTCCGCTCGAGCATCTATTACACGATCGAGCGTATTTTTCATGCAACAGTACTTTTGCAGACCTAAGGTCGCTCGAGCAGAGAAGTCCACGCTCGAGCGGGGACCCTGTTCTGAAAGATCTAAAAATGAATTCTGTGTTCTGTTTTTCCGTCCTTTCACTCTAAAACACTCTTAGGCATGCATGCGGCATTGTAATTGAAATTAAATAGATTAAGAATTGAAGCTAAAGAGGAATAGTGAATTAAAGAACGGATTGAATTATTGTGACCCATATGTGCTATTGTGATGTGTAGGTCAAGCTCCAGGGCAATTCCACAAGCGATTCACTGTGAGTAATATCTGAAATTGTGTTATCCAATTGCTCAGTTCTATATAGTTTTGTAAATTCAATTAATTTTGAATGGTGACAAGTTTAACATGATAAATATGAAAGGTCTTAGAGCCAGTTTGAGTACGAAAGGCGATGAGCCAGTGTTGATATAAATGTGGGCGAAGGGCCGCTTGATATTAAATATGGGCCGAATGCCGTTTGACATATGTGGGCGAAGCCGATTGACATAAACGATTGGGCCGAAGGCCGATGATATGAAAATGAATGGGCCAGAGGCCATTTTGACATAACGAATGGACCAAAGCCAGTTTGATCTGAATAATACGATGATTGGGCTCGGAGGCCGTATGATGTGTTTGGAACTTCAATTACTTTAACTACATATGTTTATGTATGTATTGGTTAGTAGAAATGAAAATTGCGGCCCAAGGTCGTTCGACTGTTATTTGTTCCAATGTATTATTCGTTATTTGATTTATTCAACTGGGCTATCGCTCATGCTCATTTCATGTGTTTGTAGGTGAGCTAAGAGAGGTCCAGACCCCGCCCCAGTGAAGCCAGTGTGTGAAACAACTAAGGTTTGGAGAGTCAGCCTTTGCGTTCTCACGTAACGAGACACCATCTTCGCCCTTTGGCCATTCTATGTAATTTTGTCATTGTGGGCGAAGCCTTTGTTACATGTCAGTGTATAGTTCCCATGCGTTGACTTATGGTTTTTGAATGCATCCTGTTTGTATGCGAACTTTTTGGTACTGTATTTTGTTCGTGAGTATTAATATATTTATGTCTAGAATGTATGACGTTGCATGTAAGCACAACTCTATGGATAAAGTTTAAATTGTTTCCATTTCGCCCCTTTTACTCTGATGAGGTTTGGGCTTATTGTTTTGAGGGCCGTTAGGTAATCTCATGATTACTAGCCGGTTATGGCCTTAAACCCATAGGGTGGGTTCGGGCTGACAAAAAAGTCCATTGTTGAAAGAGAAAATAACTCAAAATTATAGGAATTAATCAAAATACATTGATTTCGGTCCTTGACAAGACAGTGTTTGTTCAAAGGTTCTATTATTTGAAAGGAATAAAAACACCGAAAAGCCGCCGGAACTAGTCTAAGGAGTGTTTAGAAAAACGTGGCGACACGTCAGCAAAGGAATGCCACATGTCCGGTCCACGAAGCGGCTCCAGGTCATCGCCACGCGGCAGCCAGCGTCAGCGCCACGGTGGCCATCCACGTCACCGGAACGTGGGCCAAACTGTCATGAACACGCGTCAGCAAAGGTATGCACGTGTCTGCCCATCAACCAGAGGCAGGAAGGGATCCAGTGCTACGCGGCAATGGCTGCAGCCGCAGGAGGAAGGATCCAGTGCTTTGCGCGAAGGTACAGCGCAGATCTGAGCGACAAAAGTTTTTGGCTAGATCGAAGCCATTGGAGTCCGTTTTGCTGTGATCCAATAGTGGTTCGGATATTGGAGTATTCCAGACACCATCCGTACGGTCAGATTTTGGGAGACGAGTTTCTGTAAAAAGAGGCAGATTAAAAGAGACGAACTGGCATCAGTGCAGCGGACGGAATATTTCTATTGGAACCCGAATATTCCCTGAACTTCTGAAAATTGCAATTTGGCCTAGAATTTTAGAAAATTGTGGTGTGGCCCAGCTTCGGGGATAGTTTTCATGTGAGGTCCCCAGAAATGCAGCGAAGGTTGGTCTAGCTAACGGACCACTCCGGACGCAACCGCAGGTCAGAATAGTGGAAATTCTGAACGGTTTGGAAAGATTGTCAAAAACATGGGAGTTTTGTCATCTTCAATAGCTCGAAGCGGAGGTTGCCGGATAATTTGTGGAAACGCTTGTGGATTCACTGAAGAGGTTAAATGGGGTAGATTTCTAACCAGAAATGGACCACCAGGTTTACAAACTCGAGATAGATTAATTGAAAGACCAGAAGAGATCAGCTTGATAAATGGCAGATCGAGGGAGAATCAAGATGGTCAGGGTGATCAGAGGATTGCAGAAGACTGGTTTAACAATAAAAAAAAGAACCATTCATCGAACGGAAGATGATTTGGCACCCAGTTCAGGTTCAGGGAAATGCTGTGGCTTGTTGGCGGCTACTGATACGAGTAAGTACTGGTGATATGTAAAGCGTGTTAGAACAATAGCTGCAGAGGAGGCATACTAAAGCGCCAGGAGCACAATGCAGACGTTGACGTGCAGTAGTGCAAGGGTACAGTGTCGTACAGAGGCGCAAGAAAAGTATGTAGCAACGGGTTGTTGAAAGTTCACAGGAATTGCCAGACAGAGAAATTAAGACAAGTAAAACGCAAGAGTGCGCGCCAAGGAGTGGCAAGTCTTTTTTTTTTTCTATGGTGGTTTCTTTATTTCCATGGCAGTGGAGGATAGAGTTGATGTGGATCTCTCAGGCGAGCTCGACGCAAGGAGACCAGAAGCCATGGGTACGGGCACTATTCAAGGAATTGCATAGCTGACGATGCTTTGACAGATGGAGCTACTGTCAACCATCAATCTACTGGACAGCAAATCAGGGATTGCAAAGGCACAGACAACAAGCGTATGTGGAAACGCCAGGAGGTTGTTCAGAAGTGCAGAGGACAAAGACTGAAAGTTCAGAGGAAAAGCTCCGAGCAAAGAAGACAGAGGACGTTGATGAGATAAACAACGAGTTTTCTATTGCTCCAATGACTGGTCCTGCGAGGTAATGCATGACAGTCAGGGGCATCCCAGCAGGGGGTGCAGGACATCCAATCAGGGGGTGTCGGATATCTTGGTTGCGCAAGTTAAAGCATAGCGTCTCAGTGAAGACATCCGAGACAGGAAGCGTGGAAGAGATCTGTAGGAGATAGAAGCAGCGGTTCTCTCCAAATCAGAGAGTGGTGTGAGTTGAGTTGAGGATGTAGGATTCCCTCCTCCTCTTGTATCTCTGGTGTATTATCTCTAGCTTTCAAGGGATGCAGCGTCTCATTAAGGAGATGCAAACTGTGTTGAATTTGGGCATGACAAGATTAGCAGCAATGTGTGTTGTGGATCACCTCACATGGGTTGAGGAGGTGATTTGTGGGATATCATCACCCCATGTGAGGGGTAATTCTCCATGTGCTACAAGAGTTGGCAATGTGCAAAGCCGACACACATGAGCTGGCCATGTTAGGAAGCCAATGCAAGAAGAACCTTTAGCCATGTGAAGAAGGAGTTGGCACAAGCTGGCCATGTGCTGGCCAGCCCCTCCATCCACCATTCTGAAGTGTATAAATGAAGATGGGTGAGAGGAGAACAGTGAGAGAGAGCAGAGCAAGCCACAGAGAGTGAGATATGTGAGGCGGAGAGACCGTCTCCCTCGGTGTGAGCGAGGGAGACGGGTGAGTGGGTGAGTGAGGAGAGTGTGAGCTCCTCCTCTATTGTAATCTTTCTGTAATATCTCCATTGTTATAGTGATAACCGGCTACTCTCCCGTGGACGTAGGCATTGAGGCCGAATCACGTTAAATATTGTGTCTCCTTGAGTGTGGGTGTGTTTTTCTGCATGGAATAATTTCTATAAGGTCTTGGGCGGGATCCCAGATCCCAACAAATATAGCAAAAACGGAAATCAAAGAACTCGAAAACTTGAGTGTGAAATTGAAACGATGATGTATAGTGAAGAATCAATAATGAAAAGTTTACCAGTAGAAAGGCCAGAGAGTGTAGTCGAGATCGAAGACGACCAAACGAGGCAGTTCTTGAAAAATTCCCATTATCTCCATCGCCTCCTTCTTCACCTTCTTCGTCCTCCATCTCTCTCTCTCTCTGTGGAAATTTCTTACTTTCTCTCTCTACAACAGGGGCTGCACCTATTTTCTTCTCTTCGTCAAAAAGCACGAAATTGCTTCGAACCAGCCAGAGGCCTCTACTCTACTACTACTACTACTCTGATTGGTATGGTAAACTTGAAGCGCGTTAAAATTTATTAGATTTGGTGCCACATCACCATCCTCTACATCCATTCAGCGAATGCCACATAGGTTGACACGTTAGACTGTGGATAGACAACTGAATAATACTATACGTCCATATCAATTGATATGACATAATTTTAAATTTTATATTATAACCTATATTAATATATTAATTAATGTATATAATATCACTGTATACAACTGGGCTTGGCTATGGCCCAAATAGCCTGTTCCATTGGATAGACCTCATTATGTCTTGTGTTTCTTCCGTGAACTTCTCTATTTTATGGAATGGTGAAACTAAAACACTCTTCTGTTCTATACTCTGAGGTCTGTTAATTTGAATCAAGTATCTACTACCATATTATAGAAAGAATTTCTCAGCTATGATTTTGGGAAGGGTCCCAGATATTCAACAGTTTGTTTTGCACTCTCTCAACAGATGTTTAAATCCTCCAGCAACTCTGGCAATGTTTGGCAAAGGTTCTATCATTATGAATCCTCGTAAATCTTTCTTTGACATGTTGTAAGACCTTGCCAACTGCAGCAGCAACCAGATTTGAAACCTTTTTAGGTTTTTTGAGGATTGTTTTAATTTCCAGATCCAGCTCCAGGTTAGGTAGTCTATTTCCTGACTGCAGCAGCTTTAATTAGAGGCCAAGATATTAAGCAGCTCAACAGAAGATGAACTCACCACTTTGAGGAGCCAATCAGTGGGGGTTGTCACCTAATTAACAAAACAGGGAGATGGATCTGGTGAATGATAGGTGCTGCATTAGAAGAAGAAGGATGCTTATTTACCTTTATCCCAAATCCCAATTTCCTTCTTCATTTTTATCATATCAGCAACTGTTACATCTTCTTGAGTGGTTAGGTCTAGAAAAATAGAATCAACAGGCCCATCCCCTACACCACAATCTCTCCAAAATGTCAAATGCTCTTTCCATTACCCACAGTCCATTTGGTACCTTTACTAATAATGTCCCTCAGTTCACATAATGCTCCTCCAAAATTTGTGATGCATTTTATTGGTAGAGCCAGTTTGAAAAAAGGTGATTGTGTAAATATTTGCCTTTGAGAACCTTGGTTCAAAATAGTGTCAGGGTCGAATTAAACTTCCAACCTAATTTGGCCAACAAAGCAATATTTTGGTCTTCAGCCCTTCGAAGACCCAAACCTCCTTCTTGTTTAGCTTTACAGACTTGTTCCAATTACCAAATGAACTTCTTCTTCCTTCAAGATCACCCATAAGAAATTCCTATTAATCTTATCAATCTGTTTACAAATGCTTTGGGGGAGTTTGAGAGTTTGCATGATATAAGAAGGGATAGAAGATGAAACAGACTGGATCACAGTAGTCCTACCTGCTAGGGATAAAGTTTTAGCTTTGCAAGGACAGCTTCTTTTGGATTTTCTCAGTGATGCCACTGTAAAGATTCTTGCTAAGCCTACTATGAATAAGGGAAACTCCAAGGTATCTACCAAGACTTGAGTGAGGCTTATACCACAAAAAGAACTTAACTCCCTGGCCAAATTTCTGTGGAGTTAGGGGAAATGAACATTTTAGACTTTTGCAAGTTGATTTTCTGCCCAGATATGCAACAAAATTCATTCATGGTTTCCATGAGTGTAACACAATTAGATTGGTGCAGCTGTAGCAAATAGGAGGAGGTCATCAGCAAAAAATAGATGGGAGATGGGTGGACTATGGTGTGAAACTTTAAGCCCCTTCTTTTTCCAGCTTCCACCTGCACTCTGAAATATTGGACAGTCTTTCCATGCCATAGCACAAACAATATGGAGGAAAGGGGTTACCTTGTCTCAAGCCCCTTCCAGGAGGTAGAAGTATCCTATTG
>NW_021034534.1:0-16909 GCF_004153795.1 Camellia sinensis
TCTTTATTTTGGCTTGTTTCTTTATTTTATTTATTTTTTGGTTGGAGATGGGGATGAAGAAGAAATCTAAAGATTTTTACAATCAACTGATGCTCAACTCGAAATAACCCTCAAGCATTAGTTTACTACAAATTATAATTGTGATGGAAGATTTCATTACATAACGATCATATGAATATATGATAGAGAGTTCTCATCGTCTAGTGCAACAAAATAGCTTTACACTTTTTTCAACCATCCCATATTGGGCATGAAGGCAAAGAAATTTTTTTGAAACATGGACTTATTTTGATACATACTTTTGTAAGTTAAAACTGATGATTAAAAAATAGAACTCAAAGTAAAAGTTCCCTATCTTTAAGTAAATAGATTTTTTTTTAAAAGTTTTGCTTAAGAATTTATGCCTACTAAACTTAAAAAAGTAAAAACTATAAAAATAGTGTGCACAAAATCTTCACAAGTTAAATTAAATTAATGAATCAATCATTATTCAAGCCAAACATAAGAGTCCCAATGGCGACACCCACAGAAAAAAGTTTCAGGCCCAGAGTCCAAATAGGCAGAAAAAAATAGGCAAACCCATACTAGTTTCACGAGCCTCTTCTTTGGGCTTCACCCACTTAACTATGGTTAGGGTTTTAGGGTTTCACACACAGAAGCGCATATAATACATTTTATCTTTCGAATTTGACATTTGATTTTGATTCCTCGGAGGAGGAGAAGAGCAATGGTGCACGTCAACTTCTACCGAAACTGTAAGATCTACTTTTAAGCATCGAATCCATTTAATACATACACATATACATAATATATTGACATTGTATCAATACATTGTTTTGTGTCTTGTCTATTTTTTTCTCGATTTGTGGAACACCCTTTGATTGATCATGCTCGACATTGTAGTTTTCGTGTATAAGAGTATGTAAAATGTACTTTAATGTTTATTTTATTAGTATGTTTGATATGCTGAGAGGAACCCGAATTTCCATAGAAAGCAAATGGAATGTTTAACGAGATATTATTTGCGTGAACTTTCGTGATTGCTCGGAATAGCCATTTTATATTTGAATAAAAAACAAATTTTGTTGCTAACTTTGGATTTTCTAAATAGTTCATTTTCTTTTGCTTCTCTTTTCTGTCCCAAACAGAATATGGGCCATTGTTTAATTGTTTGAATAAAATAATAGGAAAGAAATAGTGATTATGGGAATTATGTTTCCTTGATTGCTAATTGAGTGAACTCCCTCTTTGTGTTATGCTTGGTATTAGCCTAAAGGGTGAGTTTTTGCCATGTTTTTGGTTGTATCTTGTGAAACAATTCTGCAAAAATAACTTTTTGGACAAGAGTTTACAAAATTTTGAAAAATTTGTTTAGTGGTATATTTGAAAATAGTTTTGAGTTTTGGGATGATTAATTTTAATTTTTTTTTTTCATTTGTATTTGGATGGATGAGTGTGAGAGAAAAGTGATTTGGTTTGTTTTCTTTTTTAACAATAAATTTTAACTTCTTTTTTCTTAAAAATGTTTTCTCAAGAGACAAACCGAACAAGGGCTTTTGTTTGAAACGATGAAATTTTAAACAACGTTTGGATCAACAGATTTGAGTAGGAATTGTAAAAGTGAAGGGAATCTTAACAAAATTTAGCCTGTATTTTATTTTCTTTCAACAAATCTCCTCAAATCCGCTGATCCTAAACATGCCTTAGATTTAAAATTAATTTGTTGTTCGAAAAACCGAAAGGAGAATATTAACTGATTGATTCATTGTTTGGTTTTTAATTTTATCCACCATTTTGATATAAATTAAGATGGAAAGACTTTAAGAAGCTCGTGTCCTATGAGAAGGAGCGTTTGATGCAGCTGAACTTGTGGGAGAGTATGGGCTTGATGCCAAGAGGGAGCTGTGGAGGGTTCAGTATGCTCTAGCCGCATTCGTAATGCGCGGGATGCTTCTTACACTTGATGAGAAGAACCCCCCCGAATTTTTGAGGGTGAGGCCTTATCCGACAGGGATGACCGTTATGGGCTTTTGGATGAAAAGTCAGAAAAGCTTGATTATGTGCTTGGCCTTGAAAATGTCGAGAAATTCCTTGAGCGTCGCCCTCCAACAACTTAGTTGTTTCAAGACGGGTATGGCAAGTCATCCACCATGCCAGAGTGCCATCAGACAGAGGCATATCAGGTAAAGTAGCATAAAAGCAAGGAAATGCTAATTTTTTTGTGTTAATGAATATTTTTAAACGTTTCTTTGTGTGGATTGATATATTACAGTTATCTGTTTTGTGATGATTTATCATGATTGAAAAGTTTAAATATTTAGCCATACATATAGCACAGCCTATTCCTTGGTAATGGTATTGTTTATGCTCTTACTCAAATTTGCTATTAGGCTTTGAGGTCAATCTCAGGGGTTATTGTTGCTATGTGCCTCTAGGAATATTTCTAATACTGACTTTAAGTTGTCGCTAAAATAGAAACATAAATAATGATGCATAAACATGCGGCCAATCTTCTAGTTTTTGCCAAAAAATGTTCAATATTTCATGGGGTATAAAATGTTCTTCCGGGATTAATAGTGAATGCAATGTGGGGACTCAGACAAGCTACAAGGATTGCCAATCTGCTTATTTGGTTTGTTGAATTCTTATGTAATTTTTGCGACCTTCTAAGACCTAGGACTTCTTGAAATGTGTTAAAAATTTTACCTGCTCCTCTAACTTTAATGGTATGCATAGTTTTTAACTATTTTAGTTGGTTCTATACTGTGGTCAATTGTGTTTCATTGGGCTTTTGGACTAGTGTTTTTCAGTTGTTTGAAGGTTTTTTGCTCTGGCTCTGGAAGTTGGATTCTAAAAATCAGTTAACTTCTCAATAACCACACTGCAAGTAGTGATAAAACTGGAATTTTTTCCGTTAGAATAGCTTCTCTGAATAGCGCATTTTCAGGGAACCACTTAATACCAGGCGATAGAAAAATTAAAGTCCTCCACAAAACCATGTCTGCATCATAATGTCATAAGTCTTCTTGAAACTGCTGAAGAGTAAGGCCAACTTGTTTGTTTTCCTCTATTGAAGCATCCTATGGCTAGCATTTTAACAAACTGAATATTTGGCTTTAACTTTGCCTGAATTTGGGCTTGTGAAGATTGGTCAATCCCATCCAAACACCAATCCTGTTTGGTAATAGTGCTAGTTTCATCTTTTTAGATGATTATTCTTCTTTTCAAATATGGGGTATGTGTATTTTCTTGTAGAACTTAAACTTGTTTTATAATATTGGGATTTTCTTATGTTGGGCAGGGTTGGAAAGGCGGTGGTGAACATCGCTTCATGGTAGAGTTGCTTCAGACAATTGATTTCTCACTGCAAGTCTCTGGAGAGGGGGCCTGGTGGGTTAAAGAGAAGGAACAGAGGCGCTGCAAGAAGGCTTTCAGGTGGAGATGGGATGAAGAGGATGAAGATGAGCGCTGGTATAACCTTTGCTTTTAGTAAACTAATAGGTTTGTTCTAAACTTCTATCAACACAACCTATTTTGAGAAATAGTTTTTATAATTTATATCACTGCACTTATAGTTCCAGTTTCTGGACCCTCAAACTCTGGTTTGGCCAAAGTTTTTGCCTTAACATTTATTGTATGGCAATGAACTGGCGTTTTGACAAAGTTAATCTTTTCATGTCCGTGGTTGTTATTTTTCTTTTTGGTTATGGAGGCAAATTGTGTGTGACTATGTTTTTTTTTTTTGGTATGGAACAAATTAATGTGTTAGGGTCCGTTTGGATAAATAAGGATTCAAAATTAAGAATTTTCATAATCATGCTAAAAATCAAGAACTTAAATTTGATATGATAGTTTAGCTTATGAATTTAAAGATCTTGAGTTAAATTAGTTATATTATCATGAATAGTGCGGTAGGGTGTTTCCTTGGTAGAGTGTTTGGGTGATCGGGTGTTTCGTCTAAGTTGTATTTTCTATATGTGGGATAGCTGCTTGGGCGTGAATCTCAACGTTTTGGATAATTTGATAAACTTGATAAGGCAGGCATATGTTAGCAAATCGTATGTTGTATGTATTGTGCTGATAGCAGAAGTCGGTGGATATTTGTTCTTGCATGCTCAGTGGCTTCGCGGTTGTGGGGCGTTTGTGAATTTTTTTCATGTATCTGGGGTTGTTTGGATTCCACCAAAAGGGTGTCAGATATGCTTTGGGCTTTGTTGGAGTGCTCAGATTGGACCTGACGGCAGTAAGGTGTGGATTGGTGCCGTTTTGCTTGACGGGCTTGTTTGGTTGGAGGAAATCGATGACTTTTAAGAAGTTTATAGGTGTTGTGTGGTTGGAGAAATTGGCTATGGTAGTTCATTATAGTTGGTGGGAGGAAGTTGAATCCAGATTTTGTTTATTTTTTTTAGATTTTCTAGATGGTATAACTGTGAGTATTGGGTTTGGGTTCCTTGCAATATTTTTTTGTTTTGTTCAATATCTTTGATTAGGGGTGTTGCAGATGGGCAGTTCAAGCAGTTTGAGAGTAAAATTTAAACCGAATGCGGGTTAGCAGGTTGACAATTGAGTTTGGGCGATTTTGGCGGATTGACAGATTGAAAAATAATTTAAGGGAGGATAGAGGTTGAGTATTTCTTACTTCAGAGCTTCTACATAATTCTTCAAACTAGTTTTGACGCACAAGCTCTCCTCATTCCTTCTTTTTCTTTTCTTTTCTTAATCTTTCTCTCTTATTTTTCTTTGCTCGGCCATCGTATCCTAAGGCGGCTGAAGATGGGATATTATGTAGGAGTTTGAAGACAATTTTTATTCTTATTTATTTTCCTTTTGGGCTTGAAATTAACCATCTATGTGGTGCTTAGGCTTTGGAGTGTGGAGTAAGCATGCTTTAGCATAGCATGGCGCAGGATGCTTGCTCAGCAGGGCTGAATCTCTGCTCACCACAAATAAATCTGATTTTTTTTTTGTACAAAATAAAAATAATGAATATATATCACTATAACTTAGTCAACTAATTTTTTGCTCCCTATTATTCTCTTACTAACTTAGTTGATTATTTATTTAACTCTTTAGTTCCAAACTATATTTAAGATACAAAATTTAAATCAACAAAATAAATTCTATTTAAAGGAGTTTTTAATATTGTTATTAATATGATACTATTACATATAATTTAATAGTTTAATAATCACTATTAAATTGACTGTAATTTGTATTAACAAACTAATTATTTTCAAAAATTCAGGTTATTACATTTTTTTAGTCTGATTTCTTGCTTTTAATTATTTTAACTTGTTAAATTTTTTTTTTTTGTTCTGTTGATTGGAATTTTTTAACTCTTTTTGTAGTTTTGTGAAGAAAAAAAAAGAATAAAGGATATGATTTAGATTGATTTATTTTATTAATTTTTTAGAGTATTTCATCTCTTTTACATAGACGACATTGAATTCTAACCATCTTACCAAATGAAAGCTTCAATATAAAATGAGTCTTAAAAAATACACCGTTAACGTTTACAAAACAAACACATCTACAACCACAATTAACAATTTTTATAAGTTTTCATATGATATTTTTTGAACACTGGTCATAAATTTAAATTTAAACTTTAGAATAATTGTTCAAATTTTAATTTATTTTTTTTGGGTAATGAACTCACTTTCTGAGGTTTCTGACAAAATACAAGGAACCTCCCATGTGATTGAATAATTACATTAAACCTCTCTTACTTTAATTGACATTGTCAAGATCCCCCTTTTGTAACTTATGTCAGACATGTAACAGAACTTTGCTGATATCATAAAGATAATCCGAAAAATGCCCAAATAATGCCTCAGGCTTTTGACTCATCTATATATTCCCAGGCAATTGATTCATTTCAGAACTAAAGCACAACACAAAATTGAAAGTAAAAGAGCACAACACAGAGTTCACAACCAAGCACCAACATAAGGTAGTTTACATTTCACATTCACATTAAGTTTTATGTAAAAAAAAAAAAAAAAATCTGAAAAAGCACAACAACCATTCCCATAAAAAAAATCAAAAAAATAAAAATCAACGTCCAACACATGTGTTTTGGAAATATATGAAAGCACAGTCACAAATAAAGTCCACAGTCCAACACAGAGTCACAATAAACACAATCAACCACAATAGATGCAATATATATATATATTATTAGTATACATATAATATATACATGTGGTTTTTGAAAATTGCATTATATACTCCACTTCCATATAGGACCTTTCAAGTGACAGGCATTCACCCAATATGAAGGGCCTACATCCATTAATAAACCCTTTTTTCATTGCCTCAAATGATATGAAGATTTTTTGGAACAATGGATACTGAGGAATAGTGGTAGGGTCTGGTTCTTCTCCATCTATTGAGACTGGGGTAGGAGGCAGGTCATAATTTATGACAGCTAAGCTACCAGGGTTTGTTTTCTTAATTTCCTTAACATATGTTGGTAGCAACACATTCTGGCTCCCATGATCACCCTCCAGCTCCTCTTAGCACTTCCTTTTGGCTCTATGCAATGGCATTCTTGAAGCCTCAATCCCATAAAGTTTGTTAAGCTTAACTTGCATAGTGTCTAATCCCATGGCAATCCAAGTTGATGTTGCTTCACTATTTTGGTTCATCCTACTACATGTGTGATTAGATACCAATGTTTTCATCTTGTAAGTGATCCCATCTGGAAGAGGAGATGCATGAATTCTCCAAGGGCATCCCTCAGCAGCACAATGGGCTTTCACTCTGACTTTCTCATTTTTGTCCCTCACTATCTTGAAACCAATCTGCACTGTGCAGTTCCTCAATCTAGCTCTGAAACTGTGCATATCTGGAAAAATCATTCATTTTTCCAGTACAACTTCTTCTTCTTGATTCAAATATGGTTCTTTCCCACTGTAAGTACTATCAAATTGGTTGCCTGGATACCTCATGTAAGGCCCCTGAAAATTTTATTTTCTTACAAGTCCCTTACTTTTAAATTATTTCCTTGAAGTCCCTTAATTTCTTAATTAATTACAAATTTAACCCTAGGATCAAAATATATGCGCCAACTGAAAACTCGTAAACCCTAATCGATTTCAGTAACTTAAGAATCATTCTAATACCCTAATACTGATTAATTGACTCCCTAAATATGAAATTACCACTTGAAAACCCTAGGTTTTTCTCATTTTTATCACGTTTGTCGGTTGATCGCCTTTTTATTCAAAACAAGAAATCCAAACTGAATTAGACTCTCTAAACCTAATTTAGTTTAATTCTACACTAAAATAAGTGTTCCAATTCACAAATTTAAATCCAAAGCCCTTACATTTTTATTAAATCACCAATTGACCCCAAATGAGTACTATTATATATATATATATATATATACTTGTACCTTAAAATTTATTTTATATACCATATTTTGCAATTTCCAATACTTGTACACAAGAAAAAAAAAATTAACTGCCTCAAATCATCATTATGTGGCCAGCCACCCTAGAGAAACCCTTTGTTCTGTACTTTTGAGACAAGTTTACATGAATTATGGAAAATATCTTTGATTTGGTGCAAACTTATATATATATATATATATATAACTAGGTTGGTTTGATTTGGAGATAAAACCCTAACTAGATCATGCTTAAGTGCTCAATTAAGGCCTCTAATCCTCCACTATTCCATTGAATTCAAACTAAATCTAAAATATCCAATCCAATTCCAACCAATGGGCATTTTGGACCTTTTGCACCAATTTTCCTATAAACACAACCCCTCCCTTAGAATTTTACATACAAGAACACACACATAAACACTTCATTCGGCTGAGAGGGAGAGAAGAGAAGAGGGTGAGCTTGGTGGAGGATAGGAGAGAAAGAAAGTTTGCTAGCAATTCAATCAAGTCTCAAGTAAGCCATAACACAACTCTCTCTTTCATTTTCCTTTTTCAAATACACGTTATTAGAAGTTTAAAATTGTAATTTTAGATGTGTTTTGATGGTATTCTTGTGTTAAAAATGAAATGAGTTGAGCCTTGATTCTACCCTTCTTGTATTTCTTTTAGTCGGTATAAGACTACATTTTTCCATATCAATCTCTCAAAATTTCCAAAGGCCCACCTTCACCTTAAAATTTTTGATTTTAATATATATTATTTAGCATGTTTTCATTACAAGAGAAGTGGAAAATTTTCCCTAGTTGACCTCTTTTCTCACCAACTTTCTTATTTCAAGAACTGTACTAGAAAATCTATTTTACAGTCAACTTTTGAAAATTCTAGAAAAATGTAGAAAACTCTTCTAGACCTTGGTTTTACATCAAAATCTTCCTTAAGGACTTAGATTTCAAGAAAAATTAGTTTCATTGAAAAAGAGTGAGCGGTTTATGAGAATACCCGATTTTCGTAACAGTTGATGAATTTGACAACGCTGGAGTATTTCTTAAGTAAATAAAAATCTAGGAAGGCTATAAAACTTCTAAAATTTGTTCTGAAAACTAGATACAATTCTTTACAAATCATAGGGAGCTTAGGTTCAGGAAAAATCTGAAATGGTCTTTTGAATTTTAATCTTTAAGTGATTTTAAACCTGAAAATTCTGTTTCACCTTGGTGTTTTATGCTCTTGTCTTCATGAATGTGCTTATTAATATATGATCATGTCTTGCTATGATATTGTATATATTATGGTTATGTTTCTTATCTTCTTCATTTGATGGTGCTCATGCTTATCTGGATATTACTACCTTGTTAAGTTTTTCAAACTTTAATTTAAAACTTTTAACTCAATGGGAAACTTAATTGGGTTGGTATTGGGTTTTCGATCGCTTGAATAATGAATAGATGACAATGTGTTAAGTATGGATTGATAGGATGGGTTCCCTAATTGAAGGAAAGTCTTGCACAAGCGGTTGTATTGAAACCCTTGAATGGATTGGTTGTATTTGAACCCTAAGTGCTTATGATGGATAAGGTTGGAAGAGGTTATGGGCAAGTGTAAACCGCCCCGAACTGCGCTCCGCGTGCGAGGGCGCGAATCGTTTTGTTCTTAGCTACTACAGTTCGGACTCGTGTCACGGTTCTGAATCTAATCTCGCAAATTGCAATGCAAGACTGATAAATCACCAAAGAGTTTAAATCCGGCAAATCGTTTTGGAAAACTGATTTTTAATAAAGAAGTGCCAAACATGGATTGCTTTGCCAGATACAGAGTCGCCACCTAAATGTTTTATTTTTGGAAAATTTAGGAAACCCTGACTCGTGCCGAAGGCCACGTGTCCGTCATCACCAAAGGTGCCTCGGCTCGGGAACTTAGGTACGAGAGGGGAAGGTCATGCAATGAGCACCCCCACTCGCCCGATCAAAAGATCGGCCTCTACTAACATGGTATGTTGTTTTTGAAAACACATGCGTTCTTATCCCGGTTTATTAGCTAGCTTACTATGTGATGCGCACAGCATACAAGTATAGACTCAATCACGCGGATTGGAACAAAACAACTCATGTTTATTTTTGAAAGTGGTTTGAAAGTGCTACTCGCAAGTAGGCTAAGACGCGGATTTGCCACCCTCAAGTGGGCTTAGAAAAACATGATTTTGTCACTTCAAATGGGCTTAAAACTCACAATCATCGAGTTATTCCAATCCAGGCAATCAAGCCTTCACCCATAGGCATTCAAGCAGTTAATCACTTAAGCAGTTAGTCTCATGGCAAGCATGCTATCATGGTAACATTTACACACATGCAAGATGCTAAAGTGTAAACACTCACCGAGTACTCCGAGCTAAAACAGAAGCTGTTAGTAACCAATACATGATCCTAGCTATGTTAACAATGCCTAATGCAACACATACAAAAATGCAACTAAGTAGGCTCGGCTATCTAAGATGGCATATGATTTACAACACTTGATACATGTAGTCAAATAGGTATTGAAATACAATACAGTTTGTATGATGCGCCGAGCCCGGTGTATGCAAGACAGATGAATGGATGCACGCATGCAAGCATAAGGTATGCTAATTGAAAATGACCCTAAACTAACCATCGAAAGCTGATAAGTAAAAGGGAGAAAGAAATGGGGGTTGGAAGACATACATCACACACATGCACGCTTATTACAACAGTTGTGCCCTCTCGACGGAGGGTCCGAATAAATAATACAAATCCTCTAATTAACTAACTATTCTAGCTAATTAATTATTACAAAACTCTTAACTAATTAAACACATTAATTAATTTACAAAACCAACTAAGTAAGAAACTAAAGTAGGCTGCCACAGCTCTGCCTCGGAATGACGAATGATGCATGCTCGGTCGCTTCCTCCCAGAAATCCACCGCCGTGCCTCATGTTGTCCCTGTTTGCACTGTTTTGGACTTCTGAAAACTGTGCCAACTTCCAAGATGATTATGATCCACCTCATGGACATGCTAAAAGGTGGTCGGCCAAAAGGAAAGGCTATCGGCCAAAAATAATGGTCATCGGCCAGAATTAATGGCCATCGGCCAAATATGATAGCCGATCGGCAGACAAATTGGTCGATCGGCCACTGCTTCCTGCAAATTCCCCCTTTTGCTGTAACAGAGCACTAACAGAGGCATGGCAGTGTATTTGCAAGAAAATGTGTGTGCAACCACATTCCTTATCATGTTTAAAGCTCAAAGGAGTGTAGTGCTCGACTCTCGAGCCATCAATCACGCATCTCAATGCATGATGGCCAAAGAGGCCGAGTTGCACAAATCAATGACAAATGAATACACACAAATAAACACATAAGACTCAATGAACCTCCAACTCATCATGCATGATCAAAGGTGTCGGTGACTGAAGGAATGAGGCGCGTTTCATCACTTCAAGTATGAAATGCCCCTTGTTCCCCGTGTTTGGATTGACAACCTATCCAAACACAATGCAATGCAATGCATGCACACAGAATGCAATGCAACAAACATGCAACAACATGCAATGCCACAAGCATGCAAGATGGACTTAAACTGGATATAGATAGACCTCATCCATGCCCAAAACAGTGGCCATAACACCAAAACTAAGGCACCAAAAAGGCAAGACATGCATGCACACATATTGGTCCATAAGCTAGGCAACAGTGCACAACCCTTAGAGGCATTCAAAGGGTGAAAGAAGTGGGAACATGGCAGTCCTATATGCTCTGAAATGTCATGTTAAATAAGGCCAAATCATCCTAACAACATAAGCATGGCATGCTAGAAGGCTCAAAGCTTGAAGCTAGCATAGGTACTTGCACTATAGCCATACAAAACACGCAGCATATGGCCAAGACAACCTAAAACAGTCCTAGAACATGCCAAAATGAGTCTAAAACATGCATGGAAGGAAGCCAAAATAAACTAGCATGGTGAGCATGAAGCATGAACTTGCAAGGCTAATAAGGAGTATTACACTACACCTATCAAAACCAAGCACGAGGCGACTTCAACAACAAAAATCAGAGTTACATCATGGCAAAATAAGACCAAATACACATTGATATGGCAGCTTACAAACATAGGTAAAATGGCATACGCAATGGCTCATTCTCAAGGCATAAAGAACCAACCTTCCAAAGCATGGAATGAAAGTGTATAACCACATTACATGTATTGAAATCACATTTCAAATGATGCCAAATCATGAAAATAGTCCAAGTAATGCATACTAATGGACTCAATACACAAAGCTAGTGAGCAAGATTGAACCATGACTATACAAAGTAATGCATGCATGACCAAAACAACACAAATCAGAGCTCAAGCATGCTAAAACATGGACAAAAGCTTCTTAGAGTTAAGCCAAAACATGCTAGAATGATGGTCTAAACACATGATGCATGTTAGGCTAGTGAATGGATTTGCACTACAAGTGCAAGGAGCATGCATGATATGATCAAACCAAGCCAAAATAGTGTTATATCATGGAAAAACAAGGCTTAAGACATACTGAAATGGAGCCACAAAGAGGTATAAAAACATGACAACTTGGTGAGCCATTAACACAAGCATACAAGAGAGGAGGAGAGGGGACAACTCCCTTCTATTTAAGACCTCAAAACACACTTTCCACCACTGAAATTCCTCTGGAATTCAGTGGTGAAGAGGCCAAACAAAGGCCTAAAGAGATGGTTCAAAAGCCTAGCAAATAAGGCATGCAAGGGAGTAAACCACCCCCAACACCAAAGAGGCCTTAAACAAACATGTTAAGCACTTGAAAACAAGACTTTTATCAGTTGAAAGCTAAGCCAAAAGAAGCATGCAAAGTTGGCTAAATAAGCTATGAACACAAAGCTTTAAAGAGGTAAGGGACTCACCCTTGAAGAACCTCTTTAGAACAGCAACTTCTGAGCCAAATAAACCAACTTTGAGAGTCCAAACAAGGTCCTCTAATACCTCAGCAACAAAGCAAAGGTGCTCTACTAGGTGTTGTAGTGCAAAAGTGAAGGCAAAACACACTTTAAGGCACAAACTCACACAAATATATATATATATAGAGAGAGAGAGAGAGAGAGGAAGAAATATATATACAGAGAGAGCTATATATCTTCTATCTCAATTTTCAGAACCTCTGGAAAGGGAGAGGGGCCTCCCTTCTTATAGAAAATGAAGTCCCAAGCTTGTTTAGCAAGATAGAGCTTGGTTCAAATCCATTCATACACGTGTATGGAGAATACATCAAGTGACCAACAGCTGGCACCAGCTGGAAGCAAAATATCTGTAAAAGCAAAAAAAGGGGTCTCGGCCAAAAAACTGGCCAATCGACCAACACTGATGGCCGATGAAGAGAAAGCAAGGCCGACGAGCACAAGGCTTGGCCGATGGGTTGTAGGGAGGCCAACAAGCCACCCCCTTTCCCACAGAAACAAAACCACAAGCTCTTGGTCCACAACCAAGCACAAAACAGACAAGTTGAGAGGTTCTAAGGCAAGGCGCGCAACCGAAACCTTCAGGAACTCAAAACGAACACGAGTATGGATGATCATCGAGTGTTCAAACGATGACGTCCATGTCTTGAGGATGTCAAAAATAGGGTGTCTATAGCAACCGACAAACAATTGTCTAGCTCCGTTTGGATCATTTTCACATCACATGTACGGGGCATTAGGCCAGTACTACTTGCTGGCTGTTTTCAACCCTTTCTCGTGTAAACTGCTTCAGTGCAGCTTCAAGTTCTGTGTCCACAATACTCACAATGCCCGGTTCTTGAGTTGAATTTTTCTCACTGGTGTTCTCCGGCAGTTTTCCCTTTTCATCGGCCCTTCCGGTCACTACAGGAATTCCTGTTTCCTTTTCCTTCGGTTTCAATTCAGGTCTTTCCTCCTTATCCGGCTCATCACTCAGCCACCCCGAGTTATCGGTTGATCCATTGAAATAGAACTAGTCAATCTGCACATCCTCTTGATCTTGTTCGTCAAAGAACTGCAGGTTGTCTATGTCCTCCTCAAGTTCCGCCAAATCATCCAACCCTTGGCTTGGGCCATCCTCCCTAACCACATTAACCTCCACTACAGTTGGCAACACCAATTCTGGCCTGACTTGATCGGTTGGCACAATGTAGCAGCTTGGATCGTACACCCCCTTAGACAAGTCCTCAGAGCTCTCAGGCAACGGACTCATACTTTTCTCTAGGGCCAGCCTCTCTTTTACTGTAACTGTCACCACTACAGGCTTAGGTTGAAGTGCGGACGTGTCCATCATGCACAAATCTGTGCTTTCAAGAATGAAAACCGTCGGTCTTGGTAGGTGGGAATGGGTAATATATACACTAGGGTCGTACGGGATGGCCAATATATGGATTAGGTTTAGATTTTGAGGTGGGGAACTTGATTGTGGGTAGGGAGAGGGTTGGTAGTTACATTTGGTTTCTAGGGTGGTGCGATCACCTTGTTGTCAATGAGGTCTTGAATCGCATGATGCAGTCTGAAAGATTGGTCAGTATCGTGACCATGGTGCTGGTGAAATGCGTAGTACTTCGCTGGATTGTGTTTACCTCATCTCTTCATTATCCATCCAGTGTACTTCACTATCAAATTCATCATCACTACTAGAATATCTTACTTCATCATCACCAGATTGGTAATCACTAAGTCCATCATCTTCATTAGACTCTTCATTATCCTCATCACTCAAACTGACAGTGCCATTTAATTCATGTTGACCATCAACACTTGCATTCCAATCCCTATCCTCATCACTAAACCCATACACATTGTCCTCACGGTACTCTTCATCTACCTCTATAGTATGCACTCCATGAACTCCACCATTTCCATCTCCACCATTGTTATCTCCAACATCATTTCTACCTTCACCATCTTCCTTTCCAATACAATATGCAATATCTACATATAAGTTAATTGTTTTACTCCTACATTGCACATAAAACATATCCAACACATTAAGATCATTTTCTATTAATCTCTTATTCTTAGTACCAGACATCATAATGCAATGTGATAGCTATTGCTTCGCTACAAGCAATGTGAGAGAGGACTATTGCAGTCACATCTTTCAAGGCATCAATGTAGCAATACATATTGAGTCCACATCATATACTCTGCTCACTTTGCCTTTGTAGTTGATGATTAAATCAAAATAAGGGAATGCAATCATACTGTGATCATAATGAGTAACAATTAGTTACAAAAATACTACTCCTATCATGACCTAAACCCACCCTGATAGATTTAGCGTCGTAACCGGCCAGTAATCCTAGGATTACCAAAGGCCTCTGAACATGATAAACAAAATACAAGAGCTAGCGGAAACAAATACAAACATACAGTGTCCATAGAGCTGTGTAGACATACATGGGACAGAAAATTTAAAACTTTATATACATATCAGTGACATCATTTTTATATTAGTCTTACGTCACCCAAAACCCACATAAATACAACTTACAAAAACTTGTTCAGTTAAATAGAAGAAAACAAAAATTAAAACTTGTTAACAGAACATGACCATTTTAAAACGGGAACCTCCTCGGGAGGCATGGAGATTGGCCGACACAAAAGAATCTAAGCAGCAACTTAGGCCTGATCACGTGCCTAATCACCTACATACATAAATAATACAGTGAGCTGGAGCCTAGTGAATAACAACAGAGTAAAGGTTTCATGAATGATGTCCAAACGATTTCAGAACTCATAATTCATATCAGAAACAGATTCAGATTCATGAACTTATCAGAAGTCATAAGCAATTATACGTGGTACATCCATTAGCTATCACATCAAATTGGCCCTGGGACCCATATGCATAGTTGGTACCGACAACCCAAAGGTCTATATCTTGTGCACAAGTAGCCATGGTATTGTTTTCCCCAGGTGAGGGCCATATAGCGTAGACCACAGTATTGTACCCTCGGGCGAGGGCCATATAACATTGACCACAATATTGTTTCCCCCGAGTGAGGGCCGTATAACATAGACTACGGTATTGTTTCCCCCGAGCAAGGGCCATGTGAACTAAGGATGCCACAAATATATTTCAAAAAAATGGGCATTCATTCATGATTCATAAAATAACATTTCAAAAAACATATCATATCACTTCAACTAGAAAATACTTATAATCAAACATAACTTTACAGAGTTATTACTCACAGATAGCTCCGATAACATAGGAGTCAGAACAGTCGGATCAAACAGTCTATGGCGCGTGACCTACACAAACACATAACAAATTTATATTAACTCATTCATGTTCTAACTTGGTGCGTTCCTAATCTTTATCATTATTACTATCTCTTAATTAAGGTTTAGGAATGCCTAGGATGCAATGAGGATGCCAGAATGTAACTTAAAACACTCAGTCAAATTTTCAAATACAGGGCAGTCAGCTCGAGCGTAACATCAGTCGCTTAAGCGGTCCGCAAAGTCTGCAAAAGTACTGGTTGCATGATTTTTATGCTCGAAGGACGCTTGAGCCAATGACTGAGTAAACAGGGTCTCTGTTCGAGCGTAACTTCGATCGCTTGAGCGGTTTGCAAAATTCTGTAAAACTTTTGGGAGCAAGAATTTCATGCTCAAGTGCAACTTCCCACGCTTGAGCGGAGGATCAAAAAATAAGGGTGGTTTCTCGAGTGCAGGTTCTGCAGCTCAAGGTAACCCTCAACCTCTACAAAAGTACTGGGAGCTCGCATTCTTCACTCGAGCGCAAACTCCATCGCTCGAGCAGAGAGTGCAAATTCTGGAATTTCCATATTTGCTTCCCAAGTACAACACTCAATTCCAAAGTAATAAAACACATCTTTTTGGGCCAAAACTTGAGAAAACACTTGTAAACTCATAGAACTTCATGTTTTGAAAGTCATTTTGCCAAATTAAGCCCAAAAGCAAGTGAATTCTTCCAAAGTAAATCTTAAACTTTTGAAAACATAACATGCATGTAATGACTTGGATACAAAGCTTCCAAAACATGAATAAATGAAGTGTTTAAGTGCAAAACCACCATGAGCTCCCAGAATAGAACAAAAATAAGCTCTTGCATGTAAGAATTGTTGAAGTCAAAGCTCAAAAATTCATGAATTATGCATGCATGTGTGTTATGATCTTGTTTCTTACCTCTTAGCTTGATTTTTGCATTTCCTAGCTTAACACTCTTGAATTCATGCATTAACCAACTTAATTACAAACTTAAAATCTTGAATTCTTACCTTAGGTGTTCAATTGTGTTCTAAGTTGTTAATTCTTTGACTTTCCAAGTTGAATCCTCTAATTCTCTACAATTTCTTTGCTTGATCTCAATGTCTCTCTCTCTCTCTCTCTCTCTCTCTCTCTCTCTCTCTCTCTCTCTCGATTTTAGTCTCAAAGATGATGAAATGAGGATGTAATGGAATAGTCTAGCATCAAATTAGCCTTATATAAGCTAAATTAGCATTAGTTAATTAAG
>NW_021034549.1:0-10790 GCF_004153795.1 Camellia sinensis
TCGTGGATCTAGATTTGGAGGTCGACGATTGAACTAGACACGCCGCCGGCAAAGATCTAGAGATGAGGTAAGAAGGCGATGGCGAGGAGCGACGACAAGGAGGCGAAGAAGAGAGAGAGGCGAAGGAGGCAATGCGGCAGTGGCGGAGCTGTAGCCTAGTGTTGAACACACATCCATGATACAATAGGTGGTAGGTGGTAGATAAATGAAACTACTATATTACCCTTTTCATTTTGTTCTTATGTAACAACTTCTCATTTAAATCAAGAGGGGCAAAATAGTCATTTTGCACGCCAATTCACCCCAATTATATGAGCTTCACGGGTGCTGATTATGGAAGTACAATAATGCATGGTCAATCTGTTACGACTTTATTACTAAATTAATAACATGTGATAAATGAGAAAAAAATTGATAATATTTTGTAAAGTTTACATTATGATTTGTATTTTAAAATATTAAGCTTAGTGTATTTATGTTAATTTTTATTAATATTTATTCTCAAAAGTTGTTGACTTTAACAAAATTTTAGAAAAAAATAAAAAAACGTATTGTACAAGATGTTTGTACAGGCGTAAAAAATGAATTGATAGAAAAATTAATTGACACAAAATAATTGACATAGATTTATTTTAAAATGAAAAAATTATTTGAAAAAAAAAATTATATAAAAAAATTACTAAAAAAAATTAATTGAAAAAAAAAATTAATTTTTAATTTCAGTATTTTAAAAATAGTTTGATTATTATTGTTGATAAAAAATACGAATATCAATATATGAGTTGTATGTTTGATTATAAATTATTGGTTGAATTAAGTTTTGAAAACTATTTTCAAAATACATCAGCAAACAAATTTTCTTATTTCACATGTCACGTCAAACTTTTAAAACTTAATTCAACATACATTTTTAAAACACAATTCAACACTCTATTTAAAAACCATAACCAAACAAATTTTCTACACTCAAATCATAATTTCACAACTCACAAACTCAAAATACAACTCATATTCTCAAATCACATTTACAAAACTCTACTAAACGCAACCTATAACAATTTTTTTTATAAACTCTTATACCACTGTTGGTGATACGTTCTAATACCATTATTGGTGGTATGCTCTGATACCACTGTTGGTGAAAATTATGATAATTTTCTTTATAAACTATGATACCACTATTGGTGGTACACTCTAATACTATTGTTGATAGTATGCTCTGATACCATTGTTGGAAGTGAAAGAATGGTATAAATTAATGTATGATTCACAAAAAAACACAATATTTATGGGTTGTTTGAGATGTCCTAAACAGGTGCACTTTTTCTCTTTTTGGTCTAAAAAGTTAGGGAAAAAAATATGGATGTTTGGGTTAACTTTTTTATTTTTTACGAAAAAATGTGTATTAAAAAATTGTACAAATAAGTGTATATGTTAAAATCAATGTATAAAGAGAGAAATACAGAGAAAATAATGTATCTATTGATGTTATTATAGATTGTATTATTGATACATATTATGTACATGGTTGGTCTCCTTTATATAGGAGATGTGGGTGGAGAGTAGGTGTAGTGGAGTAGGTGGAGTTGTGTAGTGGAGTAGGTGAAGTGGAGTAGTTTTAACAGTCCCCCTCAAACTCAAGGAGGATAGACACTAACCAACTTGAGTTTGGAGAGAGTAACAAAACAGGAAAGTAAACTGATGAATAAAATAAAATAGGATAGGACAGTTTACGAGGTCACACCGGACCGATGTATAAGCTAACCGGAATCAATGTCGGGACAGTTTATGGGGTCATGCCGGACCGTTGTAAAAGCTAACCGAAATCAATGTCGGGATAGTTTATGGGGTCATGCCGAACCGATTTAGAATACACTGTATGATGGTGTATATAGGCTGCCCAAATATATATACATGGATATATATATATATCGAGCCCTCAAAAGTCGCGCCCTCAAAAGGCGCGCCCACTGCATCAAAAGCCATGCCCGACAGAAAGCATCGAGCAGCGAGCCATCAAAAGGCGCGCTAGACATGCGGCGATGCACGTGAGCGACAGAGCGGCGTGTCGGCCGCGTCGTCATTGTCGATATAAACCAATGCGGAGGCTGTGTAAACCAAACCAGGCTGAAACCTCTGAGCATTGTCATTCTGAAACATTCTGTAACCAACCCGTTCTGACATTACCAGTTGGAAATCGCTGTTGCTCTGAAACACTCATCAACCCAAAACATGGCCTCTTCTTCCCGTGGTCTACTCACGTCTCTTTCCAGACCTCACGTGTCCACAAGAAGATTAATCTGGTGCGGTTGCCTTGAACTCACCAAGGCCCTGAGTTTGCTCGTTGACCTTCCTATGCGGTCTGTGAGCAAAGATGACACACGAAATAATTTGAGGCAATCAGTTATACATTGAAGTCATGTGTGAAGACCGATACGGTAGTCACGAAACTTTGCCACGCGGCTTTCACGAGTAGGTACAAATGAGGTGTAGCAGTTAAACGCCCAACTGGCTCTGCTCCAGCGCAATGTATAGAGGAGCGGCGGCAGAATATGTGTACTAAAGGCAGAAAACAAGGAGCTGAAGAAGGAAGGCCACGTTATGTTCCGTTTGGAGGTCCGCCATTATGCCTTGCAGTGGGGAGCAGCGAGGGAGTGAACGTGCTGGCGGCGGCGGAAACACGAGGCGCACGTCAAGGGCCGCCCAAGAACGAAGGCAAGAAGAAAAAGCCGGCGAAGAGCGAAGAAGTGGGTCGGTGGTGCTCTGCAGAAAAGAAAATAAGCAGAATCTTTGTTGTTTGTATTGTGGTCCTTTGTTGTTGTGTTGTGTGTTGTGTTTTTTTTTTTTTTTTTTGTTGTTGTTTGTTTTGGTTTTTGTGGGAAGGAAATAAAATAAAATAAAGATTTGAAAAATCAGAGGTGTTTGATCTGTGGGCTCGTATGTTGATATAATATAGTTAATAAAAAAATATGTATAATATATATAGTATGAAATATAAAGAAAGTTAAAGTGGGAACACGCTGGAAAGGTGGAGCAAAATAAATATTATATATTATATATATATACTATACAGTAAAAGAAGTTGATGGGGTGTAAAGATCATATACTAATTAAAAGGGTAGGATCAAATATATATTATGTGTGGAAAGTAATCAGAATATATATATATAATAATTAATATAGTTTATTTTTTTTATTTTTTTTATTTTATTTTATTTTTGTGAATGAATGTGTGAAAAAGGTGGCCTGTCGTGTGAATGGGTATCTTCTCTCTCTTCACATGGGCTGTCCTCACTGCAGTATGTCTTGATAAATATCAAAATAAAAAGAAGTTTGGGTGGTGGAAAAGGTATGTTAGAGAGAGAGAGAGAGAGATGGGGGTTGCTGTCCAAGAGGGACTAATGAGAAGGGAGGTTTGATGCAGGTGCTGTGTACAGTTGTGAATGGTGATGGAAACGGTGGGTGGTGTGCGATGGCAAGCGGTGGTGTATCTTTACTTCGGAGCTTCATCCATCGACTCTGGTTCGCCTATTGAAGAAACGATGAAGATGCAGTTACAGCCCCAACGAAGCCAGAGCTGCAGACTACAATATCGACCTCAAGGATGATGGGGGCCCACGATAGAACTTGGAAGATCTTAGAGAGATCGTTGGGATGAAGAGAATCAGACAATTCAGGAGATACATGGATCGCTGCTTCTCGTGGATCTGATTTGAGGTCGACGGATTGAACTAAGACACGCGCCGGCAAAGATAGAGAGTGAGGTAAGAAGGCGATGGCGAGGAGCGACGACACGGAGGCGAAGAAGAGAGAGAGGCGAAGGGGCAATGCGCAGTGGCGGAGCTGTACCTAGTGTTTGAACACACAACATGATACAACTAGTGTAGGTGGTAGATAAATTGAAACTTACTATAGTCTACGCTTTTCATTTGTCTATGTAACAACCTTCTCATTTAAATCAAGAGGCAAATGTCCCATTTGCACGCCAATTCACCAATTGATATGAGCTTCACGGTGCTGATTATGGAAGTAAAAATAATGCTGGTCCATTTAACGACTTTATACTAATTACATAACATTGATAATGAGAAAAATTGATTAATATTTTTGTAAGTTTACATTATGATTTGTATTTTAAAAATATTAAGCCTTAGTGTAGTTATGTTAATTTTATTAATTATTTATTCTCAAAGTGTTGACTTTAACAAAATTTTATGAAAAAAATAAAAACTATTGTAAAAGATGTTTGTACAGGCGTAAAAAATGAATTGATAGAAAAATTAATTGACACAAAATTATTTGACATAGATTTATTTAAAATGAAAAATTATTTGAAAAAAAATATATAAAAAAATTACGAAAAAAATTAATTGAAAAAAAAAATCATTTTTTAATTTCAGTATTTAAAATAGTTGATTATTATTGTTGATAAAAAATACGAATATCGATATATGAGTTGATTTTGATTATAATTATTGGTTGAATTAAGTTTTTGAAACTATTTCAAATACATCAGCAAACAATTTTCTTTATTCACATGTCACGTAAAACTTTTAAACTTAATTCAACATACTTTTCTAAACACAATTTCAACACTCTATTGTAAAAACCATACCAAACAAATTTTTACACTCAAATCATAATTTTCACAATCCACACAACTCAAAATACAACTCATATTCTCAATCAATTTAAAAACTCTACAAACGCAACCTATAAAATTTTTTTATAAATCTTAACTACTGTGGTGATGCGTTTCTAATACCATTGTTGAGTATGCTCCGAACCCAACTGTTGGTGAAAATTAATGATAATTTCCTTATAAAGCTATAATACCACTATTGGTGGTCCACTCTAATACCATTGTTTTGATAGTATGTCTGAATACCATTGTGGAATGAAAGAAGGTATATAATTATGTATGATTCAACAAAAAAATCACAATATTTGGGTGTTTGAGATTCTAAACAGGTTGCACTTTTTCTCTTTTTGGACTAAAGTGGGCAGGATGTTTGGGTAACTTTTTACTTTCAACGAAAAATGTGTATTAAAAAATTGTACAATAATTGTATATAGCAATTTTCAGATTATCAAATGGGACCCGGATTGGTCCCACGGACCGCACAACGCCACTGCAAGCCGAAAGTAAGCCAATAATTTCTTACCATCAATTAAACTTGCAGATTGTCGCGCTGTCATATCACACATCTCTCAATCTTCCCTATATGTACTTCTTATACAATTTTTAATATACATTTTTTTCATAAAAAGTCAAAAAGGTTGTTTGGGGTGTAAGGCCAAGTTGGCATCTCAAAATAATCCAAAAGTCAAAAGTTACACAAAAAGCAAAAAGAATACTATTCACAAAAAAAAATATTAAAAAAATATTTTATATATTACAATACTTACTGATGGTACTGAGCAACTGTTCTCAGCTGTCTTTGATAGAGACAGGCATTACACATTTGTTTTTGGGGCAAAAAAAAAAATTCTATATGTAAGTCACAAAAATGTTGGCCGTGGGGGCATAGAAATCTTTGTAATAATTTGACCTGTTCAACATGTAGAACTCATCGATAATATATTCTAAAAAAATCACGTTGATCGGATATCATTAAATATATGACTCAAATCAGTTTTGTATAAACAAAACGGAGGTGTGATCGTTACTGTTGAAAAAAAAAACTAATCTAATTTATAGCTATCGATATCCGTCAACGGTGATTTTTTATGGAATATAATACTAGATGAATTGTACATATTGAACGGTTCAGATTATTAAAAGAGACCATGGTGGCCCCACTGACCGATCCATGGTGCCCCCATGATTCTAATATACAACAATCACCTTTCTTCCTATACACTTTATTTATAACAATTTTTTATTACACATTTTCATAACAAATTAACCCAACATCCATGCTTTTTTCTCTCAACTTTTTAGTTCAAAAAATCAAAAAGTGGCACTTATTTTAGACTAAAAGTAAAGAAAAAATATGAAATGTTTGGGTTATTTTTTGACTTTTTATGAAAATGTGTATTAAAATATTGTATAAAATTGTAAATTCTATATTAATCCCCGCTGACACAAGCAGCTGGACTGTGCATGTACTTGCTGTCTTTTTCAATTTATTATTATTATTATTATTTTTTTTATTTTTATGGCATGTGTGGCTTAGAATGTGCCACGTCTAATACAATTGGGATGTGTGGGTGCACAGTATTGTGCAGCTGTCTTTCACTTCTTTTTCTCTTTTCTTTTTTTTTGATGAACAAATTTCCTCCAAAAAAGTGGTAAATAGTATGACTTTTTTGCTCTTTAGTAATTTTGCTTTTTTTGATGATGCCACTGCATAGTGAAGTAGACAGTATGGCTTGTATAGTCTGGGTAAAGAGTATTGGGCTGGAAGTAGAGATAGAAATGTAGCTCCGTTTGGGCTGAATTACGACGTGATGTTTGGCCCGGTGGAGGCCCCACGGGTCCGTTTTGCTAATGATAAAGAAAATAAACAGAATCTTCATGGTAGAATCGTTATTATGACCTAGAATATTTTTTTTTTAAATAGCGGCCATAATTTATTGAGCAAATTTTGAATTTGATACTGTGTAAATTTGTTGGCAAACAGTTCGGTTTTATTTTTTTTAAAATAGTTTCCCGATTCAGCAAATTATTAATTTATTATGTTTTTCCATTCGCAGTCTGTAGTTGGTAAAAAATTTCAGATTTATTTATGAGTATTTTATTTAATGAAAATTGCGAGTGATGGTGTCGATCTAGTGTACAACAGAATTTGAATTGAGTTTTAGGTGTTTAAGCATAACTTGAGATTAGTTGTTGGGTGTCTTTGGATGTAATAACTGGCGATGTTAACTTATGGTAGACCATGATTGATTGTTAGATTTATTTGAGTTGTTTGTAATCTGTTTAACTATGTCATTTTTAAATTATTGATTTGGTAGTAATCACCTTGAGAGTTATATTATTCTATTATATAGGGTTATAATAAATATTTGATAGTTAATTTTATGGTGTGTCAACGTGGAAAATTATATATATTTTTATAAAGATGAATGTGTATGTATTTGTGTAGATGGCATAATATTATATTTTGTGGTAAGAAAAAAATTATTCATGATATATATTTATATATACAATTCTGAGATTTATACAAAAGTTATATATATATATATTATATATATTATAATATTAATTTGAAATATCAACCTTTTAGAAAGGCAACCACGTGGGTTGCCCTCCTTTTTTTAGTGGCCATCATTTCATCTTCTTTCCTTTATTTATTTCATTTCTTTGATGGTGCAAAGCCCCTATGCGTCTCTCTCTTCTCTCTCTCTCTCTCTCTCTCTCTCTCTTTTCCTCATTGTGGCTTAAGCTTTAACTATAGTGGAAGTCTTTAGAGTGAGATTTTGCAAAATGTTGTAAAATAAAGTCGGAGAGCTTGTGATTTGTAATGTGTCTCGGATTAGATCGGGGCATAATTGCCTCAAATGCTAACTCTTCTTCATTATTTGAGTAGCGGAATTTTCCTTCATATTTTAGCATAAAACTATGTTAGGGTTATTTTTTGGAAAAAATATATCATTATAAAGAGTATTGCATATTATATTATCTTATATTCAAATTTTTGTTAGTGAATTTTGGAGAAATTATGTTGAAATGTTAAGAATGTTGGCCATTTTGAGATTGATTGAAAATTCATTTGTGTTGATAATTTGTAAAGAAATCCGAAAATAAATTTAATAGTCGGTCGTGATTGTATTTACATCAATATATGATTAGATGTTTATTTTAGAAATATAAGTTGATTTTTTTTTTATCATGATTTGGAATTTTTTTTGAGAAAATAAATTAATTTGAGGAATATGATAATAACTTAAGTAGGAATTATAGAGTATTTTGATTAAAAAACTCTAAAGTTTATATTATGATATTATAAAATTATATGTTGAATGATTAAGTTGTGTTTCATTTTTTGAAAAACCTAAATATGAATGTGGACTTTCGAACTCTAACCTGAAAATGTATTAATTGGCTATTTCATAATTTTTATTTAACATTGTTGGTTAAGTAATTTTAGAAAAGTCATGAATTATTATTGGTAGAGAATTGGGAAAAATATTCCTCTTTAAATAGCTTGGGTATGAAAAATGGTTTGTTGAAATATAGTTACGTTTGAGGAGATGAGGCATGTGAAGTTAGGTTGTATTAATTAATTTGAAAATTTTTGAAATATAATAAACTTACAAAGTATGGTGGATTAAATTAGTTTTTGGTTAAAGTTTTTCCTTTTGGTTAAAAGTGTGTTATAAGATAGCATACTTTTACATAGTAAATGGAAATTGGTAATATTTTAATAAGTAGGGAATTTCTTTAAATTTATAATATTGTTTTTGCAAGTCTGATGAATTTTCAAATCATCCTTTGATTTTGTTTGAAAATTGATTGTTGATTCAAGAAGATAAGAGATTTTTTTTAAAATTTCTTGTTTTTTTTAATTAAAATAAAGAAATTGAGGTTTTTGAAGTTGAAGAGAGATGTTTTTGGTGACTTCTTTCATAAATGAAAATGGTGGTTGGTGAAAAAACCTAGAAATTAAGGTTTTTAAGAAATGTACACAATTTTTGAGATTTGTATAGCGATTCTAAAATTTTGTGGCAAAATAAATAACGTTTAGAAATGTATTTGTTATAACAATATAAAGGTTTATTCATGGAATATGAGAAAGTGAAGTTTTAACAAATTGTTGTTAAAAGGTCTTGAAGTGACTAAATTGGTTGAATTAATCTAAAAATGATTAATTGGAATAAAAGTATTCTAAAATATTTTCAGAATAAATAGCAATATTGTGTGGATGTAATCGGAAGATGGAAAAATATTGCATTGTATTACATTTAATTATAATAATAATATAAGATGGCTTGGAAATTATATTGAATAGCCTTTGCTGAAAAAGGAAGTTGGCAACAAATTTTCATGAAATGATTGGATAAATATATATATAAGACCAGAATAAAATTACTAGTAAAAAACATAGACAATTACAGGGTCGAGCCTTCCAGTTATATGGTGCAAAAATGGACAATGGTAGTACTCTGTATTGTCTACTTGCAGACACCAGCTTAGGAATTCACTTGCAGTCGTATTTACATCTGAATTTTATGAAATGTTGGATAATATTTCAAATTGGCATTGTCGTAGATTTTCAAAAAGATGAGAAATTTTTTGCGCTACTGACATGGCAATCAATTATTAACATCTTATAGCGATCCGATTTTTGAATTTGTCTCTTGTAGTGTTCAGTCCGGCGTTGGTATAGGTTTTGAACGGATGTTACATATCTCTATAGTTTCCTGTAATTCCCTTATTTTTTTTATCAGGTTATAGGGTCGTTTTGGAACAGTAATGTCCCAAACTTTAGATGGACTCAACCGAAAATTGTGCCTTACCGGAGTTGTCATCGGAAATTAATTCTTTCACGGAAGAGTTGTAGGAGTTAATTTTTAATTTTTTAACCAACTCGTCGCTTAGTATGTCCGGAGGGTCGAGTCAACCTATAAGCTTACGGGCGGTCAAGCTAACCGATTACATTCGCCGCAGCAAAATCAAATGCATTCAAAGTTGCTTGTCTGCTCGAGCGGCAGTTTAATGCGCTCGAGGCGAAAGAATGTTATTCAGAAGTTTGACTTGATCTGCCCAGTAAACTAAGAAAGTGTTTCGATACTTTTCCCAAAAAATTCATAATCTATATTTCAATCATCACTGTTTGTAATATATCTCTCTCTAAAACATATCTCATTCTCTCTAACATTTCTCTACACAACTAGATCACAAACTTGAATTTCTCAAGATCCATTTGAGTTTTGCCAACATCAAAGTGGTATCATCTCGAGGGCAAAAACGAGTTCCGACACCAGTTGAAGGTTTCATACATATATATAAGGTAGTAGATTTTCTTAAGAGTAATATATATATAATTTTGGAAGATCTATTAATGATTTTCGAATCAATCTTCGATTAGCTTTTAAAATTGAATGTTTGATTCAAGATGAAATGGGTTGTCTTCTTGTTCTTTATAAAAATGATTATATGATTTTGATACTTCATTGATTGAAGAAAAATCAATTTGAAAAATTTCTTTCAAAAGATCTTGATGTATAGTTATGGGGGATTTTTTTTTTTTAAAAGAGACTGAAATTCCATGAATGATATTTCTATCATTTATTTTGTGAGTTCAAATAACTGGAATGCTTGAAAATTTTCTGTTTAAATATTTATAATAATGAAGAAAACTTTATCAAGGAATATGAGAAATTGTTGTTCATTTGAAATATTATGAAAATTGAATAGTCTCTAGCATTATTGTTGAGGATACTTGAAGAGAGGGAATTGTGATATTCCTTGGATGTAATTGAATAATAGTAAATAATATAAAACATTAAGAATTTGAAAACTTGCATTGGAAAACAAGTTTTCATGAATGAATTTTGGAACGTTTGGTAAGTCTTGATGGTGGTTGTAGATGATATTGATAAGTTGGAAAGATCCGGGTGAAAGACGACAAATCCGCGAGATAGGTGTCGAGCATTCGGATTAATATGCAAATAAAATTTGGAAAAATGTATAGCTGTCTTGAGACAACTAGTTCTTATTTACCGCCTTGATTGTTAAGTTTTTGAACATTTGAAATTGCAATGACATCATGAGGCATGATGGTTTTCAAAAAATGAAAATGTGATTTATCTCAGCATGGCAGTTGCATTTCCTTTTTGAG
>NW_021034554.1:0-11332 GCF_004153795.1 Camellia sinensis
CTCCTGTGGTACAAAATTCCCGGCATATGATGTGGCTGATGGTGAAGTCGACATTCCATAGGCCAAATCGGCCACGGATCTCTGGAGGTCACCGATCATTCTCATTAACTCAAACGTAGTGGGCTCACGAGCCTGATACAACTGGGGGGTCCAGATCAGGTGTGCAGCAGGCGACCTGGGCAGATACGGTACATCAACATTGGTCTCATCCAGCAAGATGATCCCTTGGTCTAATGCGACTGCCATAACCATAATTTCCTCTAAACTTTCGGTCATCATAAGTCCGCTGAACTGAACGGTGACTGACGGATCAGATATCTGTCTTGCCTCAGGGAAGGAGAACAACAAGTCTCTGAAACCAAATCTCTGAACTGAAAGGGAAAACAAGCAGCATTTCAGCCCAGACGGAACAGACACAAGCATAGCTGAAAAACTATACTCTACTACTGATCACTGTTCCCCAAAACCACTGCCCCAAAACTGAGTCTAATACCCGCAGATATAACTGATTCCCCAAAATACTGATACTGATGCCCTCAGGTCTGGTACTTAAACTTGCAAACTGATATATGCGTTCCTGTAGAGATACACTCTAAAAGCACATAGCAAGTAAAAGAGAACCAAAACACCCATATGCTGGGGTAGGGTTTCCCTGTCCTATTTTGTCAGGAGCTAGGGTTTCACTACGCACGCAGCGGTTTCAAACAACCTATAATTGGGTAAGCAACCCGTCCTAGTTTGGAATGGTCACTACGAATTCCAAATATGCACTAGGTCGAATGGTTAAAGGGTGCCCCGGTATAAATCGAGGTTTGTGTTCCCACACTGGCAGAGTCCGCAACCGGTCAGCCTTATGGTCGTGCCTTGACAAGGCAAGCCTCCGGCAAACCGTTCAGGAATAGCAGATGGCCAACACGGTGTCCTAGGTGCACCAATAAACATGCAATGCAAAGAAACACATAAATGTAGTCAAAACAAGATATCATGAGTTCGAGTCAAGCTCTCTAAATTCCCCAGCAGAGTCGCTAAAAACTGTGGATGCGCCCTCGGGCTTTATGCCACCACAGTTCGGACCCCCTTTTGTGTCACAGTTCTTAATCTGAACCAAAGAGTCCAAATCCGGCAAATCGTTTTGACAAAACAAATTTTTAGAAAAGAAGTGCCAAACATGGACTGCTTTGCCAGATACAGAGTCGTCACCTAAATATTTTTTCATGGGGAAATTTAGGAAACCCTGACTCGTTTGCCTAAGGCCACATGTCCGTCATTACCAAAGTTGCCTCAGCTCAGGAACTTGGGTATGATTGGGGAAGGTCAGCTATGAGCACCCTATCTCGCCCGATCTGAAGATCGGCCTCTACTAACTATGATATCCAATTTTGAAAACGTTATGTGTTCTTATTCCGGTTTAATTAGCTAGAATTACTATGTGATGCACACAGCAAAACAAGTATAGACTAGATTGCCTAATTTGGAACAAAGCTTCGCATATCTGTTTGTTTGGAAAATGTTTTGAAATTTGCTACTCGCGAGTAGGCTAAAACACGGATTTTGATGAGTTGTTCCAACTCAAGCAATCCAACCTTCACCCACAGGCATTCAGGCAGTTCATATCACATAAGCATCTAGCCACATGGTAAGCATGCTGTTGTAGACACCCCATTTTTGACCGCCCTTAAGACTTGGGCATCACTGATGGTTTACTTGGAGGAGACAGGTGTGCACGGAAAAAAGTTCAGTTTCTTCGGCAAGGAGAGAGCCAAATCTCAACTTCACACCCCATTTTGGACCAAAGTCATTTTGGATGGTTTTTAGACCTTAAAACCCTCTCTTTCAAAACATTTTTGAAATAAAGTTTCTACAATGTTCCGAGGCTCACATTTTGTCAAATGATGCGCTTTTCGATAAACCGAGCAAGGACAAAGTGGAAATTAATGAAAGAGAGATGAAATCTTTGAAAAATCTTTCAAAACACCTTACTTAGGGGTTTGAAGTTGAAGAAAAGAGGAAAGGAGAGGAGAAAACTAGTTTGAGAGAAGTTCGGCATCAATCCGAGTAGAAGTGAGTCGAGCAGCCCTCGCTGAATCGGGCTTATCTATCTGTACACTTGGAGTTTAGCTATGGGGCCACCACCGTCGGAAAGCTTACTTCCGGGGCTTCATTTTGCACTCAAGAATCGCCTAGAGCCAACTCCGGGTGGGGGAGACATGATCAGTTGAAGTCGGGCATCATCCCGGTTGGATCGAATCTGCGCGGCTTCACGGAAAAGGGCATAACTTTTTGCACAGAAGGAATTTTAATGCAAGGTTTGCGCCATTGGAAAGCTAACTTCCGGGGCTTCAATCTGGACATCCACCGGCACTTTTTTGACCTCACCGGCCACCCATCGGCACTCTGTTTGTGCCGGCCGGCAATCTATTGTGCCGACCGGCCATTTATTGTGCCGACCGGACCATTTCTTTTGCTTAGCCGACAACCTTCCGGAGTATTCTACAGATTAATGGATGCAGCTGTGCCAGCTGGAGGCACAGACTGGATCTCATACAGTGTATGGGAGGATCTTGGCTCTTGGTTTTGAAAGCTTTCTAAGAGAAGTCTTACTCCCTGGCTCTTAAAGAAGCTCTCTTCTTCCTTATATAAGTTGAAAAACCAGCTGGGATTGAGATATACATCCCTCCAATATATCTCCTCTATCTCTCCCATTGAACCATCAAACACCCTTGTTCTTGGGCCATTTCTTCATCAACTCATAGCACAAGGCATCCAACGCCTATTCCAGCAGCTTGAGGCTGTCCTCCAGAGGTTAAAAGCTCCCAAACTCGGTCCAAAGGTTGCTAAAGATTGGTTCTACAAGGGTGAGTCTCATTTTCCCTCTTTTGTGCATTTTTTTGGCCTATATCTTAGCTCCTTGTGGTTACATCTTTGGGCTCCGACCCAAACTTCAAATCATCATATTTTGAGGTCTTCTTCATGTTTGATTGAGGACCTCTTGCTGTTTGAGGACAGTAGCTAGCACTTCCTTCATTAGCCCTCTTTATGCCATAATTTTGCATAATATTTTTGGCTTGCGTTTGATCTGTTTTGAGGCATGTTATAAACTGTGAAGTTGCTTATTTTGAGCCCTTCTTCAACATTGAAGAAGGGCTCAACACTGTTTGGGACCTCCATGCTATACTTGCCTTTATATTCTCTTTTGGGTCCCATTTTTGCATGCCTTGGCAGCCCCTGATGTTGCTGTTTTTGGACTTTGGTCCGAACTACAAAAAGCCATATTTTGACCCCCTTGTCATGTTTCATTAAGGGTCTTTGGCTGTTTGATGAATGTTTTGTATACTTGCTTCTTTGGCCACCTTTTGGCCCATTTCTTGCATAGGAGCTTAGCCATACCTATGTTTGTTTTTTGGGTTTTTACAGTTCTGTAAATGTGCATATTTTGGGCCCGTCTTCAATGTTGTTGAAGGGCCCTAACCTGTTTGGAGTAATCACCTGTGAGTTGCTTCATAATCTCATATTAGGGCAATTTTTGCATCTAGTTTTGCCCTATTTATGTTTGCTGTTTGGCCATGCTTTGAACTGGAAATACAATGCTTATTTTGGGCTGTTTGTATATTTCTATTCATTGGCATGTCATATTGTGTATGTTTTGGTATAGCTTATAGGCATTTCGGTGCCAAATTCCAGTGTTTTCGGGACAATTCCATGCTCGGGTGTACTTTCGCCTGATTTCGGGGCTGTTTTCCCCAATTTCAGTGCTGAAATCATTAGCAATGTTTTGCATATTATTTCCCATGCATTGCAGTTGCATATGCCATGCCTCGGTTTGCGTGCCCAGTATGCACGCATTTCGAGGCCCCCCCTCCATTCTCTTTGCATTTTCCTCTTATGGCCTCCTATGTGAGTGTGGCTGAGGTCCACTTGTATTGGTGTTAAGCCCATCTTGCATGTGTATGCCATGTTTCAAAGCGTTGCGCATGTTATTGTTGTTAGCATTGTGTATGCATGTAGTTGATAGCATTGCTTGTATTCTTGTTTTTGCAATACCTAGGTTGCATTGCATTGGCAATGCATGCTTGCCGTCTTGATCATGTGATAGAGGTTGGGCTCTTATGTGTTTGCTTGGGTTTGCATGGCATTTTGATCAAAAGCGCATACTTGTGGTTTCTTGGACCCATCACGCATCGAAACGAATTGGTGGTCCGAGAATCAAGGAACATACCCTTTGAGTCAAAAGCATGATAAGGGATGTGTTGTGGCACCCATTTGCTTGACATTTCATGCCATACCCCTGCTGTCCTTTGTTGCTGTCAAAACTGTCTTCTGCAGGAAGTTCTCTGCCGACCGGGAGCGCACATTTAGCTGGCCGGACCGGCCACATGTTATTCAGTGCCGATAGCTTTTCTCCAGCCGATGGAGTTACTTGGTACACGGCCGGTGCCCATTCCTCCCAGCCGATGATGTTCTGCAATGCTCATAGCAAGGTTTCTCTGGGACTTTTGACTAAGTTTCTCAAGAGAGAAAAGGCAGTGAACAGAGGCAAGGTAGTGCTAATGGCAAGAGTTTTTTCCGGGCATGGATCGAACGTCATTATTCACGCATCCCGAGGCGGGGCTGCACCACTCTTCCTTGGCACTCTTTTTGATTAGACTAGAAGTTTTGTATAATTATTCGGGCTTATTATTAATTTGGTCCCTCCGCGAGTGACGGGCGTGGTCTGTAATAAGTGGGTGTGTGCGTGGTGTTGCATGTCTTCCACCTCCACTTCTTCTTCCCTTTTATTTACCTTGCTTATGGATGGTAGATTAGGGCACAATTATTTTGCATACCTTAATGTCATGCATCGCGTGGATTCATGCATTTGTTGAATGCACCGGGCTTCGGTAAATCATACAAACTACTTGTAGTTTTCAAATTCCAAATTGAATACTGTTACTTGTGCATTTCATATGGCCATTTTAGGGGTAGCCGAGCCTGTTTAGATTGCATCTTTGCATGTGTTGCCATTGCCATTTTTAACATGAAACTAGGATCATGCATAATGATACTGACTATTTCTGTTTTTGGCTCGGAGTATCTAGGTAAGCTTTTATGCTTTAGCATATCGCATGCGTGTGAGTGTTGCCATTGACCAGTCTGATTACCTGAGGTAAGCGGTCTTATGTGAATATAACTACTTGAATGCCTGTGGAATGAGGTTTGGATTACTAAATTGGAATAATGCATTAAAACTGTGAGTTTTAAGCCACTAGATAGTGGCAAAATCATCTTCTCTAAAGCCCACTTGAAGTGGCAAATCTGCATTTTAGCCTACTTGTCGAAGTAGCAACCATTTTCAAAACAAACATGAAATGTTTGTTCCATTTGGCGATTTGGATCTATACTTGTTTGCTTTGCGCGCATAACATAAGTAAATTAGCTATTGCTAACAATTGGGTTTTAAAGACATTCATAAAGTTTTTACAAAAACGAGATATACGGTTAGTAGAGGGGTCTTCAGACGGGGCGAAGGGGTTGCTCATACTGACCTTTACCCGATCGTAACCCAAGCTCCGAGCCGAGACAACTCGGTGATGACGGACATGTGGCTCGGCACCGCAGTCAGGGTTTTTCTCTTAAATGTTCCTCATAAATAAAATATTTAGGTGGCGACCTCTGTTCTAGCAAGCAGTCCATGTTTGGCACTACTTTTTCACAGGGACAATCTGTGTTCTCAAAACGACTTTTGCCAGAATTTTGGACTCTTTGGTTCAGTTTAAAAAGAACCGTACACAAATCGGTCCGAACTGTAGCATGAGGCCCACGCGGGTGTGTTTTACAGTTCTGGGACTCTGCTGGGGATTTTAGAGAGCTTGACTTGACTCGTGATATCCTGTTTTGATTATCACTTATGTGTTTCTTGCATTTGCATGTTGCATTTGGTGCGCCTAGGATCACAGTGTTTGGCATCTGCCATTCCTGAACGGTTTGCCGGAGGCTTGTCGTCAAGGCATGACCATTAAGCTGACCGTTATGGGCTCTGAAGTATGGGAAACACAAACCCCGGTTTTACCGGGGCACCCCTTATTCGACATGTCGACTAGTGCATATTCGGATCTACAGTGACCATTCCAAGTTAGGACAGGTTTGCTTACCCTTATAGGTTGCTTGAAATCGCTGTGTGTGTAGGTGAAACCAGTTTCCTGACAAAATGACGGAAACCCTAACCCCACACATAGGGGTGTTTTTGCTCTCTCTTACTTGCTATGTGCTTTAGAGGTGATCTCGGGAATGCATGTAACAATTTGCAAGTTTGAGTTCAGGCCTGTGGGCAATCAAAGCATCATATTTGGGAAACAGTTATCAGTTATTGAGTACAGTCGTTCTACTATCGTTGCAAGTGAAATTGAGCTGAGATACTGTCTGTTTTCTCTTTTGGGTAGGTAGTCGTGGACTATAAGCTTCAGAGGGCTCCATATATCCCGAGGTTACATTGGATTTGTCTCGATAGACTTTGTCGGTAGTGAGACTCAGTTCAGGGTAATCGGGCCAGAGAGGCTCAGTAGGCTACAGACCCCTGTACAACAGCTACCAGATCAGTGGATCTTTGGAGCAGTCGGGCCTGAGATTTTCCAAGCCTACTACCCGACACAGATATTCCGGTTGCTCAGTTAGATTAGAACAATATGTCGAGTTGGAAGAGATGGTCGCCACTCAGAATAGGTATGAAAGCATGCAGCAAGACGCTGTCCGTAAAGCGAATTCGCCAAACAACAGGCCTGTGGCCAACCACAGGCAAGGACAATTGCCGATTGGAGCAGCAAACTGGAGTATCTACTTCGCACCAAGGTCCTCCCCACAAAGAGTTTCCCATACTCGGGGAGGCAACCATCGTTCCAGGATATAGGATTTCAGTCAGGCCACTCCGCCCCGTTCTACCCAGCTATCCAAGCACCATCACCCTACCGGACTCCCATTTTGAGTTAGGCACGGATCCCAACGGCGACTAAAGATGAGCAAGCTTGAAGGCTTGTTCAAGAAGGCTCAAGCATGAATCCAATTCCTTGACATTGAAGATGGGTATATGCAGACTCGGCTGTGACGCTGCAGACAGATTTAAGAGCCGCACAATCGCCGCTTTGATGGATCTGGGGATGCCATGGTACATTTACGGCTGTTTTCGGACATACTAAGGGCCGATGGGCTCAAACCAATTACAGAGCTATCATTGTTTGGCCCGGACCCCTGTCTGGGCATAGCCGCAATCTGGTATGCGAATTGGAGAACTCTGTGAACAGAATTGGGAAGAGATGGTTGAGGCCTTTGGTGATCAATACTCGTACAACGCACAGATTGAGGCAAACTCGTGAATCGTGAAGTCACCCGCCAAGAGCCAAATGAGGGTTTTCAACAGTTTGTAGCAGAGGTGGAGAGCAAGCCTCGATGATGGCTACAAGGCTTCCGACAAAGACGATCGGAGGTTGTTCTGTGCAACCTCAACCCAAAACTAATGCAGAAAAAACTGGATTGTTCTCCCCTTCCCACCTTTTAGATTTCATGAGATGGGGGGTACAAAATTCGAGGATGCTATGAAGCAGGGCCTCATGACCAGAGAGGGAGCAGCCCAGTGAGGGCGCTTTTCCCCGCAGGTGTTTCGAATGCGACCCTAAGTGGGTGAGTCAGGTGCAAGATCTTCTGAAGTAAACATGGTTACCACCACCACAAAAACAGCATACCCCATTCACCGGTCATCCGGAGAGCTACACAAAAAACCAAATATCCCACCTCGGTCCAAGAGGGTCTTCACTGGTCCAGGTTGCGTATTTCATATGCCTTTGTCAAGAGGCTCTAGAGGTTCTTTTCCTTAGAAAGGAATCTTGTAAACCGTTTGGATAGGCTCCCCTACCGATCACTATCCTGCAAAGTATGTACCCAGATAAGTACTGTGCGTGGTATCCCAAACAAAGCCGGTCAATGAGACGCGATAGTTTGCATTTTCGTCTGCGCCATGATGTACATTTGAATTTGGTTTGACTACGGGACAGCGTCCATTGCCGCACCAAGCTCAGTAAGTCTATCACCACTGGATCAGTGTAACTCGGGGATAGTACGAATATGTGATTCAGGGGATGAACCACCTGTGGGCGCACTCAGATTTACTCGCAGAATGTGGCGTTTGGCACGCACTGTTTTGAGCAATACTTTACGAATGGCTAGTTTTTGTTGTTTTTTCTGACTTGGGTATTGGGTCCGTCTTCTCAATTTGTATTGAAGTCAGTCTTTCATACTGAGTTGTCGGGTCCTGTCTTGTTATATGAGTCAGTCCTATTTTGTTAAAGTCGGTGATTCGCGGGTGTTACTTCCAGACTACTCATATTATTTTGCTTGTGTTTGTCCTTTGAAGTCGATATTTCTGCAGGGAACGCCAGTTGTCTGCCAACAGATTTGAATGACAACGTGACTTTTCACACTCTTGTGTTTGCTTCTTTACCATGTCCCAGTTTGTGCTAGAAATCTCTAAACGAGATTGCAATATTTGCCTAGCAGCTTGGCCTTTTCCTTGCTTGAAGTCATTGTATGAACTAAGCTATATTCAAAACCTTTTTAAGATAAAAATGAAGGGAAGGAATTCCTCAGATTTTGCCGATATTTGATCAAACTGAGGAAAAAGAGAGGCGTGCTAAAGCCCTTAATAATGAAGATCATGTTATGTTAATGTGAAGTACCTGAGTATTAAGGGAGTCGCTGGACTATCGACTCCAGATTGGTCCACACTGTCTTCAGCGCCAGCGATTTGTGCTTTCTTAAAACTTTCGAAAAAATGTTTGCGCAGTCCTGTGAAACTTGTGTGGAATCGCCTTGAATTGTGTAGCCAAGGATCGCTCTCAGCTTTAGATTCTGTCCATTTGTTTTCAAACCTCGACTTAAATTCAAAATGTTCATGGTCAACGCATAGTGAGGCCTGTGGACAGATCGAGCAGCCCTCGACAAGAGGCAAGAAAAGTCAGTAAAGAAGATTAGACTCATCAGAGAGAAGCTTGGCAAAGCTAGACATGAAGTACCCTTCAAACTAGGGGCAAAGATGTCAGCGTGCTCAAAGAGCCGAGATGTCTCTTGCGAAATCAAGCAGCCACTCTCCTGATACGGGATGGCTCAAATTCCCTACAACCATTGGCATGGACCAAATTAACGCTTTTACCCTTTGAGAGGCTCGCTGGGCCGAACTCGGGAAGGCGACCCAGGCAAAAGTTAGAGCCGAGAAAAATACAAAAAGAAAAAATGCAAAGAAGAAAAAAAAAGAATATATTAAATGGAATTATGAATGTAATAAGAAATGAAACAAAGAAAAGGAAAATGAAAGAATTGAAAAGAAAAGAAAAAACAAAGCTCGCAAGGTCTAAAACCCGCATCGGCGCCTCGGCAAAAGTGTGAGAGGCCTAAAAGGAGAGTTAAATACCGAGTGTCCTTAACCCCGACTACGTAAGGCCTTTGAGTTCCCACTCTTTGGGATACGTAGGCAAACTTCATTCTGAAGTCCAGCCGTAAAACACTTCAAAATTCAACTGGTCCTGTGATGGTTCTAGTCATCTTTGTTCTTTTCTGTATCAGGAGTTTCGGTTTGTAATCGTCGTCTGAGGACTTGATTACAATACACTACGAGTGCGCATTCAGACAAGGGGCACTTTCCGTTGCCGATTCCATGCGCTGCGGTGCCGTTGCAAACAAGGGGCCACTTTCCGTTGCCATTGTAGCTTCTCTTTCGCATACAGGGGGTAATTTTCCTCCAAATCCGGAGGCTTTGTGCGTTTCTGAGTGGGTGTTTCGTGCTTTGTTAAGCATTGGTGCCTTTGCGATAAATAGTTTTTTTGAGAATTTTTAGGCTGAGGTTGATTCTAGATTTTCCTCGAAAATTGTTCTCTTTTCCAAAAATTGGACCATTTCTTGGACCCAAAAAGGAAAATTTTTCAGTGCTCATAGCCTGACTTGCATGATTTCCAAATCAAATCGAACAAGTGTTGTTATCTACTCTCCATCTTGGTCAAAATTGTTTTTCGTAGAAAACCAAAAAAAAAAATTGGTCAAAATGATGAACTAGGGGCACAGTTGAGTCCCAGGCTTCCACTGTTCTTTTCCCCATTTTTCAACATAACTTGCAAGAAGGGCTACGTCTACCTGCCAGAAAGGGCACTACTAGAATCAACTAACAAAGGGCTAAAGCTCTCTCATCCTCCAAGCAACGAGGATATCAAGTCAAGTACGAAGCTGACTGGGTGGGGCGAGATATTCCACTCCCTCATCTGGACAAATCTAACCACTCCAAATCCCCAGCAGGGCATCATCAACCGACTGTTAGGCTGGCAGCATTGCTACCACCCAGTTGTAGCACAACCCCTCTATGGGAGACAACTTACGTTGTGGAAACAAGAGTCTAAGGTAAAATAACAGGGGCAAGCCCCGCCCACAATTTCCAAGCTTATCCATCAACTCCCCAAGGGGAGGGATGAAAAAAACGAGAAAGAATTAAAAAATAGAGAGATGTACGCTGAGAGAAAAAGCGAAAAAGGGATTATTGAGAGAAAAACCGGAGCATTGAGAGCACGAGTGGTGTGACCGAATCAAAATAAGAAAGGGTGGGATAATACCCGGTGAAACAGGCTCCTTCGACGTCTGTGTGTCACGTGTCTTAGTCTTTATGTCTTGTCTCGATTCTTAGCACTATTGAGTCGTTCCAGCGTGTCTCGAGTGTTTAGGTTGTTTACCTGTTTTGTTTTCCGTTGTGTGAGTCTTCTCGCTGTGTTCAGTCGTTTAGGCTCATATACCTGTCGAAACACTCATCTATCTCATTTAAAAATAATCGTTTTGTGCTCAGAGTGCTGTGCCCATCCTTCACGTTTGTGCTAAAACAAGATTCTTTTTTCCATAAAATGCAGGGTCACCCCCGATAACAGCTGTGAACGTGAAACCAGGACTATCTGAAGCTATCGATGGTTCCAGAACTGCAAAGCAAGAGGACAAAAAGAGCGAAAATCGAAGTATCTGAGTTTGTGTAACTTCAAGAAACCATTCGTGAATTGTAACTCCGGACTGGTCTCTTCAGGGCCCTTTGTCAATGCTCCGAATATCGAGTGTCTCTACCTCTGGCGGCAAATCATCCCTCTTCAAGTTATGCACTCTTCCACTTTACATTGTTATGCCTACTTACTTCAATACTTGCCTTGTGTAATGCATTATACCTATCAGTTTCTTCCTCAGTCATGCCACGATATTGTATGCACGTTCATTCAAAGAAGTTCTGTCCGTTTTAAGGTCATTCACTTTTGTGTATCAATCAACACTCACTTTAGTGTTATCATCACAC
>NW_021034557.1:1906-13302 GCF_004153795.1 Camellia sinensis
CTCCCCCAGATACCAGCGCGACAGACCGGGCCTCAGGCAGAATCGGACGCGAGGTCGTTCCTCCGCCCAGGGAACGACCCGCATCGCCCCGGCCTAGGAGGCCCACGGCCGCATGTGATCTGAAAATGACGACAGTTGTTATCTATGTTATTGAATTACGTTGAAAAGCGAAGCTTAAATGAATGTAAGTAAAGACATACCTCGCGGGGTGAATGGTTGTCGAAATATCGACCGAAGAAGCCGAATTGTCTCCCGTGGTCGCCGTGTGACCCCCCGTCGAAACGACTCGGAGGAAGGGGACGGCCAGGGGAGTCTCCGCAACTTGGCACGGGGGCAAGCCTAGGGAAGTAGGCGTAGACCAAAACTGCAAGACAGATGTCAGTATCGACTATAGATAAAGCAGCAATGTACAGAATAAAAGCAGAATTAGCAGAGCCGTAGTGGTGTGTGTGGTTCGTTTGCAGAGGGTGTGTGTGTGCCGTGTGTTGCAGTACAGCAAAGGATAAAGCAGACTACAGTGTTGTGCAGTGTACATAGTACAGATTAGCAACGGGAAATTGGAAGCGGAGAAGAAATGCACCTTCCCAGCGCCGCAGTAACCTCAGGAGCTAGGCCGCTGCGCGAGAAGGAGCTCTATTTTCGTCACAGGGTGGCAGAGCAGCGCGCCCCAGTCGTAGTGCAGAATACTCCCGCGACGCTCCACAGTTCACTAAGAAGCAGAGCGGCACGGTGTCGTCCGATCGGCGAGATATAGTCCCGAACAGCGAACATGGAAAGCGCGAGCATACCTCGCCTCGATACCTCCGGTCATCTGCGCCATCCTCCTCCATGCGGGCTGGTACCCGGAACTAAGACCTCGAACAGGAGTATCGACGAACTCGGACGCGAGCTAGCGGTGGCGGCCTCCACAGTAGATGACCTGGCGGCGGTCCACTCATCCATCGCGGTGTCGAATGGGATCGGATCCCCCCTACCCGATGCTGTGGAGCATCGAGAACGTCATGAGGGTCATCGTCATATCCCCTGCTAGCTGAAAAGTGAAAGAATCGGTGTGTCCCACCACTCTCTGCACAAAGCCGGCAGGAGAGGTTCGTGCAAAGTGGCGAGCCTAGAAGCCCTTCGCAGAAAAGGTGCCGAAAGCCGTGCCGGTCCACGATGCGTCGGACCGCATCCGGGGTCATCATACCACTCCGTGCACAGTATTCCCTACCGCGAAATGGTATGGGGGCCTTCCTGTGAAACAGTAAAATAGCAGTTGGCAGATAACATTCAAAATGCAGTTTTTGAAAGGACAGATATCATGCATGCGAGTTTGTCAGATTTAAGTAAATACGGGTGCGGTGTGCGTGTATTGAATATGATGTGCTGTGTCAGCGTGTTTTGGTGTATCCGGAACAATGTATAATATGTGCATCTAACAGATTCAGACAAATATGGGGTGCCAGCGTGTACGCAGTAGAATACAGTGGTGCAGTGTGTTTGGTTGAGTTCAAGGCCATGCAGTGCGTGTGCATCGTGTCAGTTTCAAACAGATATCAGTTGTATGTATGGTTACAGTCAACTAAGGGTGTACGGATATCAGAGTTCCAGCAGTTAAAGAGTAAACTAACTATGGCTTTTGTTCTACATTGTGGAAAGTAAAGCAGAAAGAAACGTACCTGGAAGTCAATGAAAGGTGGGAGCAGCTCACGCAGCAGTAGCTTCAGGCGCCAACATGCCTCTCGAAGCTCCGGAACTGGTGTCAGGCCGTCGGGGCAGGAACGTTGAACACGCTGGACGTAGGTCGCACGGTCGACGGGCGCGTCGCTCAGTGGGTGGAGCTTCAACCCCGGGATCCATTCCGGTGTCCGTGGAGTCCCGCCACGTGGAATGTCGTCCCCATTGAAAGAGAATTTGGTGTGAAAATGGCCGGGAAAAGGAAAAACAGGGCCGGAATACGAAGAGTTCAAAACGAACAATCAAACTCCGAGAGGGTCGGGAATGGCGGAAAGGCCGGAAATGTGAAGAAGGCACGGAAGTGAAGAGGAAAGTGAGGGGAACAAACCCCGAAAAGGCGAGAACGCCAAACGAGGCACCGAAACGAAAATGTGATCGGTGGAAAATGTCCGAAACGCGAAGAGGATCGCGAATCCGACGACGAAACGGGTGTAGAACGCGAAGAAACGGACGAAAAATGAAAGAGAAACGCTCTAGAGAGAGAGGGCAAGAGATTTCGGCGGTGGAAAAGTGAGGAATAGGGTTTTAAAACCCTATTTTATAACACCCAAGGTGAAAAGACAAAACTGCCCCGATTCAGCAACTGGTTGCCGGTTGGCAATGTTTTGTGTCGGCCGGCACTTTTTTGTGCCGATGGAATTGTTTTGATGCCGGTGGCCTCCCCTTCCAGCCGGTGGTGTTCCCACAGCCTTGGTTAGGCCATTTGAGTTGTTTTGGGTCTTCATAGCTCAAGAAAGTGCAAGAAAGTGCATCTCCGATATTCAACCGGCCTCCGTGCTGACCGCAGGTCGTGTCTCTAGTGCGTGGCACTCAAATTTGTGCAAGGTGCATCCTTTTTGTATCCTTTTAAATTCAAAAGTTGCCCCATGTGTGTTGCACGAGTTCATCACACTACTTCAGTGCATCACATCGCGCTGTCATGCGCCACACATTTGCATTGTTATGCACGTGTTATATGCATTGCAACACGCACCCCTTTGCATTGTCGTGCACATTTCTCATGCATCATCATTGCATTTCCATTCCATGCATTGTCATGCATTCCGGAATACGTGCGTTGTTGCGCATTTAAGCCCATTTACATTCCGTGTGGCATGCGTGTCACACTTGCCGTCGCACTGTTTTGTGCGTTTCAAACCGTCGCACTGTTTTGTGCGTTTCAAACCGTCGCACTGTTTTGTGCATTTCAAATCATCGCACTGTTTTGTGCAATTCAAATCGTCGCGCGGTTTTGCGCGTATTTGTTTTATTCATTTTATGCGTAGACCGCATGTTTAATTCATTTTATGCGTAGACCGCATGACAATTCATTTTATGCGTAGACCGCATGTTTTGTTCATTTTATGCGTAGAACGCATGTTTTGTTCATTTTATGCGTAGACCGCATGTTCATTTTATGCGTAGACCGCATGATCATTCATTTATGCGTAGACCGCATGTTTTATTCATTTTATGCGTAGACCGCATGTTTTGTTCATTTTATGCGTAGACCGCATGTTTAATTCATTTTATGTGTAGACCGCATGTTTTTTTCATTACTTGCGTAGACCGCATCTATCATTTTCATTACTTGCGTAGACCGCATGTTTTGATTGCGTAGACCGCATCTTTATTTTCATTACGTGCGTAGACCGCATGTTTTGATTGCGTAGACCGCATGTTAATTTCATTACCTGCGTAGACCGCATGTTTTGATTGCGTAGACCGCATGTTAATTTCATTACCTGCGTAGACCGCATGTTTTGATTGCGTAGACCGCATCTTTAATTTCATTTCTTGCGTAGACCGCATGTTTTGATTGCGTAGACCGCATCTTTATTTTCATTTCTTGCGTAGACCGCATGTTTTGATTGCGTAGACCGCATCTTTATTTTCATTTCTTGCGTAGACCGTATGTTAATTTCATTACTTGCGTAGACCGCATGTTTTGATTGCGTAGACCGCATGTTATCTCAATACCTGCGTAGACCGCATGTTTTGATTGCGTAGACCGCATGTTAATTTCATTACCTGCGTAGAGCGCATGTTTTGATTGCGTAGACCGCATGTTATCTCAATACCTGTGCAGACCGCGTGTTTTGATTGCGTAGACCGCATGTTCTGCTTGCGTAGACCGCATGTTATCTCAATACCTGCGTAGACCGCATGTTTGATTGCGTAGACCGCATGTTATCTCATTACTTGCGTAGACCGCATGTTATCTCATTACCTGCGTAGACCGCATGTATTGCTTGCGTAGACCGCATACTCATTAATATCATCACCTGCGTAGACCGCATGTATTGCTTGCGTAGACCGCATCCTGCTCAACTTCATTACTGGCGTAGACCGCACTCTCATGATTAATTTCGTTGCCTGCGTAGACCGCATGCTTCACTAAATTTGTATTTTTAGAAGTAATTAATGAGGTAGAATATGACAGATGACTGGATAACTTAAATGTAGATCCTGCTGGTGGCATTTTTTTTCACAGGGGCATTATCTATTTATTACCATCGCATAGATGATAACTGAATGAACCATGAAATTTATATGCTAATGCAATAGCTATTAAAATAGCTTTGACATTTTTGTTTCATTTCCTTCAACAACACCCCCCCTCTTTAAATTTAAATGCTCTGATCAAGTCCACATAGTTAATGGCATGCTCAAATTGAAATAGTCCTCTTTCACATAACCACCCACCCTGTCTGTACTAGTGAGTAATTTAATCCTGTTGTGACAGTATTGATAGAAAGCAGATTAAAATGTCAAAAGTCCACAGAATCAACAGTTATTCTAAAAAACTTCGTATGCAAGAAACAGGAGAACCTTTGAAAGATGGGGATACACGCCTATGTGGTATGGAAAAATTGTTTTGTCTAATCTATCGTTTACCTTGTTAAATATTAATAATCAGCTATAACTTGTAGACACCCCATTTTTGACCGTCCTCAAGACTTGGACGTCACCGTTTGAACACTCGGTGATCATCCATGTTTGTGTTCGTTTGGAGTTCCTGGAGGCCTCGGCTCGCGTGCCTTGCCTCAGGATCTCCGAACTCGACCGTTTAGTGTCTGGTTTTGCACCAAACACTTGTGTTTTGCCTTGGAAGGGCAGGGTAGGGCTTGTAGACCATCCCCACCCACCACCGGCAGTGGCTAGAGGCCACCGGCTGGTGTTTGCTGCCACCGGCAATTTTTATTGCTGGCTGGCACTTTTTTTGGCCAAGATGGCATTTTTGGCTGGCCGGTTACTGTGCAGTTGCTTTTTGAGATATTTTTAGGCAGCTGTATTGCAGTAACTTTCCCTCCATACACGTGTATGGAGGGATGGCCCTCTAGTTTGGCTTAACTTGTAGGTTTTGCAAGTTTGGTTGCATATATAGAGAGAGGCTCTCTCTTGTTAAAAAAGGTTAGAGATTTTAGACATTAGAGGGAGAGAAAAATACAGACCAAGCTCTGGTTTTAGGGTTAGGATTAGATACACATCCTATCTCTCTCTTTTTTCCCTCTTGTGTGTGTAAAATAGTGTTTAGTTCATACTATTGCACACAAACACCTAGTGTTTCACCTTCCTTTGGCTCTTGAGATATGCAATGTTTTATTTCCAAATTAGGCAATCTAGTCTATACTTGTTTGCTGCGCGCATAACATAGTAATTCTAGGCTAATATGTTTAGCATAGTTGCCATGTAATGCCTTATTTGTGCCTTAACATGTTCTAGGTTGTTAGCCTTTGTTGGAGCATGTTTTAGGCTTGTATTTGTGAAGTTTATGTGCTTATTTTGCCATGTTTTAGCTCTGTCCATAGTCGTTTGGGTTGATCTTTGCATGCATTATAGAGCTCCTTTGTATTTGGGCTTGTTGGCCTTGAGTATGTGCATGTGTAGCATGCCATCTTTGCATTGTTTTGGTGATTTGGAATCATCCTACATGCTATTTCAGTCCCATTTCCATGCTTGTTTGATTGCCTTGCATGCCTCTTTAATGCTTTGAAAGCATGTGTTGCAATGCTCCAAGTTTTGGTCATGGTGTATGCCTTTGTATTTGGGCCACTTAGATGCCATCTAAGGAGTCCTTTGGCCTTGTTTTAACATGCTAAAAATCAGTTTTTTAGTTGTTTAATGCACGCCATGTTTGGTCATGATAAGTGTAGTTCAATGCCTTATTGATTTGCCTTGAACACTTGGACTATTTGTGCATGCTTGGCTTGATTTGTTGCTTGGTTTGGCATCATTTTATAACATGATTTTAGGGCTCATGTTGCATGCTAATTGTCCATGTTTCCTCCCTTTCAAGTGTGCTTGAGGGTTGTTTAAATTGTGCCCAAGTGTAGGCCTTCCATCATGTGTATGTGTGCATGTGTTTTGGCTTCTTGTTTTGGCCATTTTGTCTACTGTTTTAGGCCTTTTTAGAGTTGCCTAATTCATGTATAAGTCCATCTTGCCATCCATTTGCATTGCCATGTGTATGCTTGCATGATTGCATAAGTGCCTTGCCATGTCATGTTGCATTCCTAGCTTGTATGCTTAGGTTGCATTGCATTTTGCATGCATGCCTTGTTCCTTGAAATGGTGATAGGGATTGGGCCTAAGTTGTTTGATTGATTTGCATTGCATTTGAAACCAAAGTTGCATACTTGGTTCTTTGGGCCATCATGCATGGAAATGCGTGATTGATGGTCCGAGAATCGAGGCACATGTCCCTTTGAGTCATCACAATGATAAGGGACATGGTTGGTGCATACATGCCTTGAATTGTGCTGCCATGCTTTGCCTTGCCCTCTGTTGCTGTGAGTTGCAGGTTCTGCAGGAATAATCTGCCGACCGGCAGTGTTATGTGCCGACCGGCAATATTTTCTCTGCCGACAGACCCTATTTTGTGCCGATGGCCATACCACACTGCCGGTGGTAGTTTCATTCGGCCGGTGGTACTCCCCAGTGTCCAGGGATGTAACCCTGAGGTTTTGACAGCCTCCAGAGGAGCAGAGGAAGGAAAACAGAGGCAGCCCATGCATGGTGGCGCGCTTCTCGAGGCGTCCTCCTGTTTTAATTAATTTATTTAATTTGTTGATTAAATTAATTAATTTGTAATATTTAATTAGCTTGCGTAGTTAATTAATTTGTAATATTTATTCGGTCCCTTCGAGCGAGGGCAAATCTGTAATAAGTATGCGTGAGTCGCGTGTATGTCTTCCAATCCCCATTTCTTTCTTCCCTTTTACTTACCTGCTTTGATGGTTAGTATTAGGGCATGTTTAATTAGCATACCTCATGCTATGCATGCGTGCATTCATGCATTTTGTATTACATGCATTAGGCTCGGTACATCACGCCAACTGTATTTGTACTTCAAATCAAAAATCGAATACGTGATAATTGTGCATTTTCACATGACATGTTTGGGATAGCCGAGCCTATTCTAGCAACATCCTGTATGCGTTGCATTAGACACTTAACATGGACTTGGATCATGCATATTTGCTAACAAGTTCTTTGTTTTGGCACGGAGTACTATGTAAGTATTTCAAATGCTTTAGCATATCACATGAGTGTGAATGCTACCATGACAGTATGCTTACCATGCGGCTAAGTGCTTATATGAGATAAACTGTTTGAATGCCTGTGGGTGAAGGTTGGATTGTTTTAGTTGGAAAAACTCGTTGAAATCCGTGTTTTAGCCTACTTGCGAGTAGCAAATTCCAAAACATTTTCAAAACAAGCGGATATGCAATGCTTATTTCCAAATTAGGCGATCTAGTCTATACTTGTTTGCTGCGCGCATAACATAGTAATTCTAGGCTAATAATCGGGATAAGAACACATAACGTTTCCAAAAACGGATATCACGGTTAGTAGAGGCCGATCCTCGGATCGGGCGAGAGGGGGTGCTCATAGCTGACCTTCCCCAATCGTACCCTAGCTCCCGAGCCGAGACACACCTCCGGTGAGTGACGTCTGTGGTTTCGACACTGACTAGGGCTACTATTTAAAAATATTTAGGTGGCGACTCTGTATCGGCAAATGCAGTCCATGTTTGGCACCTACTCTTTTTCAAAATCTGTTTCTCAAAACGATTCTGCCAGATTTGGCACTCTTTGGTTCAGATTAAGAACGCGTGAACCAAATCGAGATCGAACTGTAGCAGAGGCCCCCCCCCGCGGCGCGGTTAAAGTTTCTGGCGACTCTGCTCTGGGGGGTTTTAGAGAGTTTGACTCAAATTCATGATATCCTGTTTTGATCTCATTTATGTGTTTCTTTGCATTGCATGTGCATTGGTGCGCCTAGGAACACAGTGTTTGCCATCTGCCATTCCTGAACGGTTTGCCGGAGGCTTGTCTTGTCAAGGCATGTCCATAAGGCTGACCGGCTATGGGCTCTGACAATATGGGAACACAAACCCTGGTTTTACCGGGGCACCCTTTTTGACCATTCGACCTAGTGCATGTTCGAATCCATAGTGACCATTCCAAGCTAGGACAGGTTGCTCACCCGATGTTAGGTTGTTTGAAACTGCTGTGTGCATAGTGAAACCCTAGTTCCTGACAAAATAGGACAGGAAAACCCTACCCCAACATAGGGGTGTTTTGGTTCTCTTTATTTGCTATGTGCTTTTAGAGTGTATCTCTACGGGAACGCATATACTAGTTTGCGAGTTTGAGTATTGGGCCCGAGGGCACCAGAATAAGTATCGTTGAGAATCAGTTATCAGGAATCAGTTATCCGTGGGTATCAGATTCAGTATTTTGGGAACAGAAATCTGGGAACAGTGATCAGCAGTACGGTACAGCTGTTTGGCTACACCCGTGTTTGATCAGTTTGGGCTGAAATGCTGTCTGTTTTTCTCCTTTCAGTTCAGAGAGTCGCAGAGTTGATATAGAATAGTCAGTGTCTCCCCCTTGCAGAGGCAGGATTTATGGCAGCACAGAATTCAGAAGAGTTCGTGGTTATGACGACTGCATTGGATCAGGGAATCCCTCTGCAAAGTGAGGCCAACATGGGTATGTCACATCCACCCAGGACGCCTGTTGTACACCCGGTCTGGGCTCCCCAGTTATACCAGGCTCGTGAGCCTACCACCTTTGAACTAGTGGGGATGATAGGTGATCTCCAAAGATCTGTGGCGGATCTCGCCTATGGAATGTCAGCTCCACCTCCAGCCGCACTGTATGCTGAAAGTTTTGTACCACAGGAGCCCCCGCTGTTGGGGAGAATTGTGATCGAACTCAGTCAACCAGAGATGGCCTCCAACTATGGCAATGACATGCCAGCACCGACCCAGACCCTCGATCAGATTGGCGCCAGAGGAAAGGACAAGGCAAAGGTAGATGCCGACCCTATTGAACGACTGCTGTGGGCAGTTGAGGCTTTGAAAGCCGGGGGGATGAACAAGCAGCAGGTATCCGCAGTCATGACTAAAGCTGTGGATGATGCTTTCCCCACTCCGCCTGAGGGTAGTTCAAGCTTGTCAGAGAATCGGGTTGGGCCCCGTCATGCCAAAACAGTTCCTCCTATTCCCGCCCCTACACCCGGGAAAGACCAAAAAGCCAAGGTGGCGCCTGCTGACCCTTTTGCCTGTGCGACCAGTAAAAGTCCTCAGACTTCAAAGTACCTGCCCCGAGGGCGCAGGGGTCTTTCACGACCTCCACATGGCCTTTGTCGTTAGGCATTGCTAATATTGGCGAAGAATGGGCATCTTTAGCCTTTGGAGCCCCGGCCACTCCCGAAGAGCCTCCCAGCCACTCATGATACACTTTTACTGCGCGTACCATCAAAGTCCGGTCACAGTACCGATGGTTGCTTCCGCCTTCGTCATGAAGTGCAAGATTTGATCGAGTAACGGAGGTTATCCTCCCGCCCCTCTCAACCAAGTCTGTGTTACCAGTTGCTGGATTTTGAGGCCTCCGATACTGTGAGTATGTAAGGTGAACCGCCTGCGGGGCAACATTTGGTATATTGGATGTAGCATCTGGCAACGCATTTTCGAGCATCGGTGAAACCGAGTTTTGTAAATCCTGGCTTGAGGTATCGGAGTCAGTCTGTTGTTTGAGTCAGTCTCTTATGTTTTGAGTCGTCTGTTTTGCTTGAGCGCGTCTGTCTTGTTTATTGCAAGTCAGTCCCCTTGTATAGAATTACCGGTGATTCTGGGGTTGTTGTCCCAAACACTATTTTGTTTGTAATTACCTGTTTTTTGTTTTGTGCTTTTGTTTCTAGCCGAGGGCCAGTTATACCACACAAATCTGAATGAACAAGCTGTTGCCATCTCCTTTTTACACACATTCTCTAGCATAAGTGCCAGAGGATTCGATTGGAGCTGACAGTACACTCTCGCCCGCTCTCCTGTGCGCCAAACTCAATTGCATTAACCTAAGTTTTTCAAAAACAAACCTTTGAACGCTGCGGTGATGAAAACGCAAGAGGAAGGAATTCCTCGGGTTTTGCAAAATTTTGATCATTTTGAAGAGAAAGGAAAGCATGCTAAAATCTTTTAATGATTGAAAATCAATGCTTGTCGGCGTGAGTTACTGGGAAGGATCCTGGCCCGATCCAGATTGGTTCCACCATCTTCGGCCACGAGCGATTTGTCGCTTCTTAAAAACTTTCAAAAACAAAATGTTTGACATGGCCCTGTGGAGACCTGTGTGGAACCGCTTCTTGAGATTGTGCAGACCTAGGATCGCTCTCAGCCTAAGACTCTCAAGACGCCGCTTTGTTTTCCGACTCTGGACCCGTTCAAGAAAAGTCCAACGGACAAAAGCCATGCCCAGGGTCTGTATGGACCAGCTCTGAAGCAAGCCTCGAGCAAGGGGCCGCCAAAAAGCCGCAATTAGAAGGAGTAGATCCTTCACCGCGGAAGAAGCTCGTAGAGCAATCGGGACGGATTACATTCCGTAAATTGTTTGTTAACAGCCGTTCCACTAGATACAGAGAGGTTTTCAACTTCAAGAACCATTTTGACATGGACTGCTACACTTTCACCCTTTTGAGAGGCTCGTCGGGTCGAAAACCGGAAGGGCGGCCTAGCAAAAGTTAGAGCAAGAAAAAATACACAAAAGAAGAAAAGAAAGAAAATGAAAAAATGCAAAAACGCAAAAGCAAGAAAAGGAAAAGAAAGAAGAAAAGAAAGTAGAAAATGAAAAGAAGCTCGCAAGGTCGAAAACCCGCATTGGGCGCCTTGGCAAAGTAAGAGCCAAAACAAAGTGAAGGTTAAATACCTGAGTGGACCTTAACCGAACTACGGGAGCTTTGATTCCCATGTTTGGGATTTACGTAGGGCAACGTTCTCATGAGTTCCGCCCCAACGCTCTCATAGCGTCTCAGTCCTGATGTTGTCGACTTCATTCCTAAGTCCAGTCACCAACACCAGCCCAGGGGATGTGTTCCATTATATTGTTGTGACCGTTCTTCGTTCATCGCTGTGTCCAAGAGCCGTGCACACGCCATGAAGCATGTACTGCGGATTGCTGCGTGGAGCACAACTTACTCTCAATTAACCAAAGGAGAATGCATGATCTTTTTCTGTCTTTTGCACACCAGTCAGTTCGTTGCAGCTTGCCATTCACAACTCGGGGGCAGTCTAATGTCCTTTGTAGTCGCACCTGCGACCCAAATGACCCATTTTTTGTCTGGAGCATTTACTTTCAATACCCAAATCTTTAGGGGCAATTTTTCATTGGCCTCCGATCCGAGGTTTGCGCATC
>NW_021034558.1:0-12428 GCF_004153795.1 Camellia sinensis
TGAATGCACGCATGCATAGCATAAAGTATGCTAATTGAAGTATGCCCTAAATCTAACCATCATAAGCAGGTAAATAAAAGGGAGAAAGAAATGGGGTTGGAAGACATGCACACACGCACCCACACTTATTACAAATTTGCCCTCACTCGGGGGGACCGAATAAATAATACAAGCCACCTAATTAACTAACTCACAAGCTAATTAATTATTACAGAACCAAATTGAATAACTAACTACAACTAATTATTACACAACTTAATTAATTAATGAATCAATTAACTAATTAATGAATGACAACAAGCAGGTAGGGAAAGCAGTAAACAGTGCTATTCCAGCTCTGTTTGAAGAAGGGAAGGGAGGCATGCATGCTCGCTTCGGTTCCTTGCTTTGGAAGGCCTTCTGGTTGCTCTTTAGAGGCTCTGTTTGCAGGGTGTCTTCCAGCGCTTGTTGCTGGACCTTACCAAAACACTACAGGGGAAGTCACCAGTGGCTTGCCGACCATGTAAGGATCACTGCTGGCCAAAGGTGGTCCATTGCCGGCCAAGGGTGGCACACTGCCGGCCATCAGTGACAAGCTACTGGCCACTGGTGTGCTGTGACACCAAACTGCAACGAAGCACAAAATAGAGAAAATGGAGGGTTTCCCAAGGATATGTGCGCACCGTGGCACTCCAAATCACCTCAAGACATCAAGAGAGAGGCCTAGTCGGATCCACGACCATCAATCACGCATCCCGATGCATGATGGCCAAAGATCCAACTTATGTCAATCAATATGAAAATGAATGCACAAATAAAGCAAGTAAAGCCTAGAACTCTATCATGAATCATCAAGAGCTTCGGCGATCGAGAATTGAGACACGTTCCATCACTTGAAGTATGAAACGCCCCTCATTCCTCGTGCTCGAATTAACACTTAATCCAAGCAATGTAACACATAAGCATGGCAAACATGCAACATGACCTAAATGTGCAAACATGCAACTAAACCAAGCATGCAACAAGCATATAAGCATGATGTGAGGTGATGACCTTGGACAACATGACAAAATGCAACATGAACATGTGAGCATGCAAGGTATGCAAAGCTAAACAAGTATACGACAACATACGAAATGAAACAAGCATGCGACAACATGGTAAGATGGGCTTACACCAAAGATGGACGGATCTCAACTAGGTCCAAATCAGTAGCCAAAGCGATGAATTAAGCCATACAACACACTCAAGCATGCGAAATGCGAAAGGTTCATCAAAGGGGCCTAAAAGGGCAACTCTCAAAAGTGCCTAAGAAGTGACAAATGTGCAAGCGTAACAACACTATATGCACTGAAATGAGATGATAAATGATGCCAAATCATTTAAATAGCTCAAGGATAGCATGCGCGAATCACCGAAACACGAAGCTTGCAAGGCCAATTACACTACAGCTATACGAAGCATGAAGGATATGGCAAGGGCAACCCAAAACAGTCCTAGTACATACTGATATGAGACTAAAACATGCATGGAAGTAAACCAAAGCAAGCTAGCATACAATGCTAAAACATAGGACATGAAAGGCTACAAAAGAGGCAATGCACTACACCTTTGAGAACTAATCATGGCATGACTTGGGCAACCAAAAACAGAGTTACATCATGGTATATTAGGACCCAAAATGTACTGAAATGATGAGCCAAAGGCTTAGGCTTAATGGCATGCACAAAAGCTCATTCTTGAGGCATAAAGCACAAGCTATACAAAGCATTCAAGGCGTGTCAAATGCGAGTGAACAACAATATTTCATGGACTGAAATAGTATGTGGAATGAGGGCAAGACATGCAAACATCACATGTATAGCATGGTAGGGGCCTCAAAACCCAAAACTAGCCTAAGCATTTACACTATAGCTATACAAAGCATGAGTGATATGGCCATGACAGCCTAAAATAGTCCTAGAACACTTCAAAATAAGCATAAAATCAAGTTTGAGCAAAGCCAAAATATGCTAGTATGATGAGTCAAAACATCATGCACAAAGGGCTAGTAAACATGATTTGTTCTACACCTATATGGAGCATGCAAAGGATGATTAAACCAACTATGGATAGGGTCACAACATGCCAAATGATGACCAAATACATGCTGGAACGTAAGCCAAACAAGCTAAAATGACATGGCATGGCATGGAGCATGTGAAGCTAGTTTAGGGGATTTACATTACAAGTATATCATGCAAGCATGGAGTAACAAAACCAACCCAAAACAGGTTCATGGCATGGTAAAAAATCACCAAAAACCTACCGAAATGGACTCAACACAAGCTAAGCACACATGTTACTTTGATGAGCTATGAATGGAGTTACACTACACATACTAGATGCATGCAAGACGTGACCAAACCAGCCATGGACAGGGCCAAGGTAGGTCCTAAAAGTCACAAAAATAGGCCTAGACTAAGCCTACAAAATGCATAGAGGGATGGTCCTTTGGAAGGCCAAAAATGCAAGCAAAGAGGAACACAAAGAGAGGGGACTACCCCCTCTGATTTAGGACCTCAAAACCACACCTCTACCACCAAAATCCCACTGGATTTCAGTGGTAGGAAGGCCAAACCAAGGCTAGCTCGGAGGCCTCAAGATATGGCTTAAAACAAAGCCAAACAAAGCATGCAAGGGGACTACACACCCCAAACAACAAAATGACCTTAACCAAACTTAAAAAGCACTTAAAAACAATACTTTTTCCAGTTATAAGCAAAGCCTAAATCAATATGTAAAGAGGGCTAAAGCAAGGTGCAAGAAAGTGCAAAAATGGGGGAAATGCTCACCTTTAAAGACCCTCTTCGAAACTAGCAATTTCATGGGGGTGGAAGCTTGCTTTCAGACCTCAAGAAGACCTCCCAAGAAGCTTGGTTCAATGGTGGTGGTGTATATCTAGGTGTTGTAGTGTAAAAATAAAAGGAAATCCAACTTCAAAGCATTAAACACAAACAATATAGAGAGAAAGGGAGTTTTTGCTCTCCAAAACTTAGAACCTCTGGCAAAGAGGGAGCCCTCTTCTTATATAGAGGAATGTAAAGCCAAAGCTTCTTCGAAAAGCTTTACAAGGGCTTCATCCCTCCATACACGTGTATGGAGGGGAGCAAACAAAAAACCAGCTGGCTCAAAAGATCTGGAGGAAAACCAACTGAGACATGGGGGTGTCGGCCATCATCAATGGCCGGCAGTGGCTCACTGATGGCCGGCAGGACATCACCAATGGCCGGCAGGAACAAGGCAATGGCCGGCAGTTTCATGCCATGGCCGGCAGTGCACCAAAAGGGTCACTCTGAAAGGACTTAGCCAAGGTCCAAAAATTGGGCAGAAAGGATACAAGGTCCGGGAAACTCGAACCGGTGACGTTCCGCCGCGACAGTCCAGTACTCGGCGAGCAGTCGAACTAGTTGTTGGGTGTACCTGCAAGCACAACCAAGTCCCGAGGACGGTCAAAAATGGGGTGTCTACATCATGCCTTCAATTTTTTGCCACCATAATTTGGCATTGTCTATGGGAAACTTGAAATGAAAACTACTTTAAGTTCATTCATTTTTCAATCATCAATGGCGCCAGAAAATGTCATTCTACCAACCGATGAAGAACATGATGTTTTACGCTCTCCAGTTCAACAGAGGTGCTTGTTAGACATTGAAGCTCCACGTGAACAACATAAGCATGAAGTTCACGACCTGCCCATGAAAAACCAAGCAAAATGCAACATCTTGCTGCATGAGTTAGTTTAGAGAGACAAAGTCATCAATACAATGGAAAAATGACTCAAAGAATTGTTCGAACAGGTAAGACCTTTGAAGCAAAGTCAAATTCAATGACAGATTATGAGGCAACACGTCGCCCTAGAAAAATGCCTTAGGGTAGCTCAGGACTAGAAATCAGCTCCGACTGAGTAACCAAAATCAGCTCAGATTAAGCAACTAGAATCAGCTTAAAAAAAGCAGCATGAATCAATTCAGATCCAGCAGTATCCGAGCAAAACATCTTGCTCTTGTACCTGTCCTAACAGAACATCTTACTTCAGGACCTATTCAAGCAGAACATCCTGCTTCTACACCAATTTGAGCATAATAGCGTGCTCCTGCACCAATCCGAGAAAAATGGTGGGCTCTTGCACAGTTCGAGCAGAACATCCTGCCCATGTACCTATCCCGAGTAGAACATCTTGCTTCTGTACTTATTCGAGCATAACATCCGGCTTCCATACCTATCCAAGCATAACAGTGTGCTCCAACATTCGTCCTAGCAGAACATCCTACTCGTGCACCTATCCCAGCAGAATGATGCGCTTCAACAACTGTCCAAATAAAATTGCACACTCAAGCACCCACCTGTAGACGCGCCCGCGTGGGCCTCATGCTACAGTTCGGACTCGTCTCCTGGATTCGATGACTCTAGGATCTCAAAACCATTTTGGCATGGACTTGTTATACTTACCCTTGAAGGGCTCGCTGGGCCGAAAAAACCCGGAAGGCGACCCAGGCAAAAGTTAGAGCAAGAGAAAAAAAATACAAAAAGAAGAGTTAAAAATGCAAAAAGAAAAAAGAGAACAAAAAAGAAAGATGCAAAGAAAAGAACGAAAAAATCCAAAAAAGGGAAAAAGAAATGAAAAGAATTGAAAAGAAAAGAAGAACAAGCCTCGCAAGGTCGAAAACCCGCAAACGTGGCGGCCTTTGAGCAAAAGTTAGAGCCTAAAAAGGAGAGGTTAAATACCCGAGTGGTACCTTAACCAACGACTACGTAAGGCTTGATTCCCATGTTTGGCGATACGTAGGCAACTTCCATCTTGAAGTCCAAGCCACAAACCACTTCGAATTCAAATCAAATATCATGTAATGTTTCTGATAATCTTTGCCTCTCTGTATCCGGGCAGTTCGGTTGCAATCATCGCTCTGAGGACTGATTACAATACACTACGGTAACCATTCAGGACAGGGCAACTTTCCGTTGCCATTCATGCGCTGCGCGGTGCCGTGGCAAAACAAGAGGCAACTTTCCGTTGTGCCATGCAGCCCTTTTCAGCAAGGGGCCAATTTTCCTCCAAGATTCCGAGGGTTGTGCCGTCTCAAGAGTGGGTTTCCGTGCTTGTAAGCATTGGGTCGTTTGCTAAAATTAGTTTTGAGAATTTTTTAACTGGGAAGTTTGACTACTTTTTCTCGAAAAATTGTTCCATCTTTTTCCAAAAACTGGACCCATTTCTTGAACCCAAAATAGGAAAATTTTCCGAGTGCTTCATAGCCCTGACTTGCCATGAATTTCAAATCAAAAATCGAACAGTGTGTCAATCTAACTCTCATATTGGTCAAAATTGTTTTAGTAGAAAACCAAAACAAAAATGGTCAATAATGATGAACTAGGGGCACAGCTGAGTCAGGCTTCCTGTCTTTTCCCCCATTTTCAACATAATTGCGCAAGAAGGGCACTCTCCTTGCCAGAAAAGGGCACCACTGAAGCTATCAACAAAGGGCTGAAAGCTCTCTCATCCTCCAAGCAACGAGGAATCAAGTCAAGTGCGAAGCACAAACTGGGAAAGGATTCAAGATATCCACTCCCTTCATCTGGACAGATCTGATTCACGTCCAAACCCCCAGCGGAAGCATCGTCAACCGATGTCAATTGCAGATCTGCTGCGCGTCCTGGTCGCATTGCAACCCCTCTGTGTGGGAAATTCCACTGTTGTGAACAAAGAGTCTGGTAAAATACCAGGGGCAAGAGCCCACATTTTCAGCTTATCCACAACCACCCAGGGGAGGGATGAAAAACGAGAGATTAAAGAATAGAGAGATGTGCGCGAGAGAAAAGCGAGAAAAAGGGTTTTGTGAGAAAAAACCGAGCTTGAGAGCCGAGTGAGTGAGAATTCACCAAATAAGAAAGGGTGGAAATAATACCCGGTGAAAACAGGGCTCCCTGTTGCACGTCTGTGTGTCGTGTCTTTTGTTTTTGTTTGTCTCGATTCTTGCTTTGAAGTCGTGTGAAGCGTGTCCTCGACGTGTTTAGGTTGTTTTACCTTTGTTTCCGTTGTTGAGCTTTCTCGCTGTGTTCAGTCGTAGGCTCAATACCTTGGTCGAAACTCATTTCTCAATTTCAAAAAATGATTTGTGTGTGTCAGATGTGCTGTGGCCATCTCCACATTTTGCAAAAAAGGAAATAAATTGTTCTTTCGAAAACTGCAGGGTCCACCCCGATAAGTGTGAAAGTAGACAAGGACCTAATCTGAAGCTAGTAGGTTCCACACTTGCAAAGCAAAAGAAAAAAAGGAAGAATTTTGGAGCATCTTAGGGTGTTCCAGCTTTGCAATGATCCGAGACTGGCATTCCAAGGTGCACCCTTCTCAGGCCTCGCCATTTCTCTGGAGTATGAGTGTATCTCGACCCCAATGTAAGCCTGCTTCAAGTCAGAATTGGCAATTAAAGCAGCAACAAATGTTATCTTTGCCAACATAAACAGGGGGTGTGCCCTTTTTGAGCTGAGTGTGTTACAAAGTCCTCCGAAAGGTAAATCGGAGGCGACGAGTACATGTTTGATTGCCCTTCCATTGGCTAGAATTGGCTTGCTTTCGATTCTGCATAGAATTTGCTTCCAAATATTGCATTAGAAATGCTCCTGTTTCTTGCCATAGAAAAAATGCTCGTATCTCTTGGCATAGAAAATGGTCGTATCTTTTGCATAGAAAATGGCACTCTTCCATATCTTGCATAGAAAAATGCACCTCATTTGGCATAGAACATGCATTCACTCGCGCTATCTGCGCAACCTTACTTGACTTGTAGTGGCATTGTATTTTGTTTCGCGCTATTTTGCGCATTCGCACTTTGTTAGTGCATTACATTTTTCGCGCTATTTTTGCGCATCGCACTGTTTTGTGCATTTTACATTTCCTTCGCGCTATTTTTGCGCATCGCACTAATTTTGTGGGCATGTATTCTGTTTTCGCGCTATCTTGCGCACCTTACTTGCACTTGTTAGTGCATTTGTATTTTCTTTCGCGCTATTTTTTGCGCATCGCACTGTCTTTGTGGCATTACATTTCCTTCGCGCTATTTTGCGCATCGCACTATTTTTGTGGCATTGCATTTGTTCCGCTATCTTGCGCGTCGCTTACTTGCACTGTTAGTGCATTGTATTTTGTTCGCGCTATTTTGCGCATCGCACTTTGTTAGTGCATTACCATATTTTGTTTCGCGCTATTCTTGCGCATCGCACTGTTTGTGCATTACATTTCCTTCGCGCTATTTTTGCGCATCGCCACTATTTTGGTGCATTGCATTTGTTCCGCTATCTTTGCGCAACCTTACTTGCAACTTGTTAGTGCATTGTATTTTCTTCGCCGCTATTTGCGCATCGCCTTCTGTTTGTGCATCACATTTCGCTTCGCCGCTATTTTGCGCATCGCCACATTTTTGTGCATTGCATTTGTTTCGCGCTAATCTTGCGCACCTCAATTGCACTTGTTAGTGAAATTGCATTTGTTCGCGCTATTTTGCCGCATCGCACTGTTGTGGCTGCATTTCCTTCGCGCTATTTTGCGCATCGCACTATTTTGTGCATTGCATTTGTTCGCATGGCTATCTGCGCACCTCAATTGCAATTGTTTGTGGCAATGACATGTGTTCGGCGCGTTATTTTGGCGCATTGCACTGTTTGGTGTGCCCAGTTTACATTCTGCGCTATTTGCCGCACCCTCAATCGCACTATTTGTGGCAGTTTATCATTCGTGCTATTTTGCGCATTTGCACTGTTTTGTGCAGTTTAACATTCGGCTTCTCCGCGCATCCACTGTTTTGTGCACCCTTACTTGCATTTTGCAATGCATTCTATCGCGCTATCTTGCGCACCTCACCTGTACTTGTTAGACATTGCTTATTGTGTTTTGAAAAAAACCGGCTTCTGCGTAGCGGTATAAGGTCCATTGTCAAAGTCTTGCCTGCATGTCATTGCACCTGCCCCTGATACTAACGCTTGGTTTGATTCCTTGCAAAGGGATACGTAGGCCAGGGCCTGCGGGCACAACCATTCATTCATTTGTATTTTTTTGTTTGTCCAAGTCCTTCGCCTTTTGTCAAAATGGGTCGTCTCGGGGCTTTGACATTCACTCCGTCATTGTTATGACTTTCGAGTTCTGTCAAAGAGGGGCAACTGTAGACACCCCATTTTTGACCGCCCCTTAAGACTTGGGCCACTACTGATGGTTTGCCTCTGTGTTGAGGAGATGTGAAGGGCAAAAAATCAATTTCTTCGGCAAGAAGAATAGGCAAATCTTTCAAAAACACTTTTGTTTAGGGTTTTGGAGCTTGTAAGAAGAGAGGAAAGGAGAGGAGAAAACTAGTTTGGGGAAAGTTCGGCACGAATCCGAGTAGAGCGAGTCGAGAGCAGCCCTCGCTGAATCGGGCTATATCTGTCTGGTACCTTTGGAAGTTTAGCTATGGGGCCACCACCTGTCGAAAAGCTTACTTCCGGGCTTCATTTTTGCACTCAAGAAATCTCCTAGAGCCAAGTCCGGGTGGGGGAGAATATGATCAGTGAAGTCGGGCATCATTCCCGTTGATCGGAATCTCGCGCGCTTCACGAACAAGGGCATAAGCGTTTTGCCACAGGAGGAATTTTTGACGCCAAGGTTTGCGCCATTGGAAAGCTAACTTCCGGGGCTTCAATCTGGACATCCACCGGAAACTTTTTGACCTCACCGCTACCCATCGGCCTCTGTTTGTGCCGGCCGCAATTTATTGTGCCGACCGGCCATTTATTGTGCGACCCGGGCACTTTATTGTGCTGACCGGCAGATTTGCTAGGCCGACCGACCTTCCGGCAGCATTCTGCAGATGAGTGCGATTCCAGCTGGCCAGCTGGGATGCACAGAATTGATCCCCCACCGTGCATGCTGGTGCTTGTTTGCACCCTATTGCCACACCTTTGGGCCCTTTTCTTGCACCCTTTGCTGCAAGGCTTCTTTGAGGAAGCCTTGACCCCTTTTCTTGGCTTCTCTCAAGAAGCCTTACCAGCTGTCCAAGGCTCTCCAAATAAGCCTTGAACCCTTTGACCTTTGAAGCTTGTCTTAGAAGCTTAGCATTGCTTATATAAGCAACTTCTCCTCTCCCTTTGTTTAGGTTTAGAGACTTGAGGCAAAAAAACCAGAGATATACCATATATATCTGATATATATACCATACAAACCTCCCACTCTCTCTATATCTCTTCTCATCAACCATTCAATACCTTGTTCTTGGGCAATTTCTTCATAACTCATAGCCACAAGGCATCCAACGCCTATTCCAGCAGCTTGATGAGCTTGTCCTCCAGAGGCTAAAAGGCTCCCAACTCAGTCCAAAGGTTGCTAAGTTTTGGTTTCTACAAGGGTGAGTCTCAGTTTTCCCTCTTTGCGCATTTTTTTGGCCCTAATCATAAACCATTAGTTTCTTGCACTTTTGGGCTCGACCTAAACTTAAAATCATCATATTTTGAGGTCCTCTTCATGTTTTTGGGATTGAGGACCTCTTTGCTGTTTGAAAGATAGTAGCTAGCACCTCCTTTCTTTTATCTCTCCTTTAGGCCCTAATCTTGCATGTTATTCTTTGGCCATGTTTAACTGTTTAGAACCTGATGTAAAACTGAAAAATAGGACTTAGTGTTTTTGGAGCCTCACTCATTCTCATTGAGAAGGCAATAGCTCACACTGTCGTTTTGGTGGTAGAGTCCATGTTATACTGCCACGACTAAAATATATCTTCTTTTATATGTCACCTTTTATCGTTGTCTAGGAGCCCCTGATGTTTGCTTGTTTTTGGACCTTGTTGTCCGAACAAAAGTGGCTTTAATTTTTGACCTTTCTTAACATGTTTTATTAAGGGTCTTCGCTTGTTTGGGAATGTTTGGTATAGACCTCTATGCTTATAGCCACTTTATGCCTCATTTTGCATTGGTATTTCTAGCATGTTTTGTATACTGATTTCGGGGCTGCCAATGAACTGTAAATGTGCATATTTTTTTGGGCCCTCTTCAATGTTGTGAAGGGGCCCTAACCATGTTTTGGGACAGCATCTGTGAGTTGCCTTCATTAATCGGCCATGTTTAGGGCGTTTTTATATGCCATTTAGCCCCTCTTTGCTTGCTAATTGGCCATGTCAAATAAACTGTTAAAAATGCTTGTCTATCAGAGCTGTCTTGCTTTCTGTCTTCATGACTCCATAGTCCATATTGTGCATGCTTTGTATAGCTGTAAGCCATTTCGGGTGCCTAATTTTCCGCATTTGGGAGGAATTCCATGGCATCGGGCGTACCTTTCGTCCTTTCATTTTCGGGGCTGTTTTGCCCCCTCATTTTGGCTGCTGAAATCCCATTGGCATGTTTGCATTATCATTTCCATGCCAATTGCATTGCCGATATGCCATTGCCCTCGGGTTTGCGTGCCCCGTTTGTGATCGCATTTCGAGGCACTCCGATTTTCATTCATCGGCCTCGTTATGTGAGCGTGCTGAGGCTCTCTCATGTTAGTTATAAGTCCATGTTGCATTCTATATATGCCAATTTTAGCCATTGCATTGTCCATAGTGCCATTGCCGTCGGTTTGCGTGCCCGTGCGCACGCATTTGAGAGCACTTCATTCTTCTTCCATTTGGCCACTGTTTGGGCCTTAACTTAGAGCTGCCTAATTCATGTTTAAGACCATCCCTTGCTTATTTGCATGCTCACCTTGCATGTTTGCTTGTATCGGCATGTTGCATCCTTAGCTCGTATGCCTTGGTTGCATTGCATTGGCATGCATGCCTTGCCTCTTGATCATGTGATAGAGGTTGGGCTTTAGTTTGTTGATTGGTTTGCATTTCTTTGACATGAAAGTTGCATACTTGATTCCTTGGGCATCATGCATGGAAATGCACGATTGGTGCGTCGAGAATCGAGGCACATTGTCCCTTTGAGTCATTACAATGACAAGGGACATGGTTGGTGCATACATGCCTTGAATGTGCTGCCATGCTTTGTCTTGCCTCTGTTGCTGTGGGTGCAGGTTCTGCAGGAATACCTGCCGACGCGCAGTGTAAGGTTCCGGCCGGCAATCTTTTGTTCTGCCGACAGCTTCAATTTTGTGCCGGTGGCAACATCTCAGTGCCGATGGCAATTTCACCCAGCCGGTGGTGTCTCCAGCATCCAAGGAAGCAGTCCTGAAATTTTTGGCAGCCTCCAGAGGAGCACAGGAAAGAAAACAGAGGCAGCCTACGCATGGCGGCGCGCTTCCGAGGCGATTTACTGTTTCTCGTAGAATAATAATTAATTAAATTAATTTGTAATATTTAATTAGCTTGCGTTTAGTAATTAATTTGTAATATTATTTGGTCCCTCCGAGCGAGGGCAAACTTGTAATAAGTGTGGGTGCGTGTGTGCATGTCTTCCAACCTCCACTTCTTTTCTTCCCTTTATTTACCTGCTTATGATGGTAGATTAGGGCATATTTATTTTAGCATACCCTTATGCTATGCATGCGTGCATTCATGCATATTGTTGACATGCACCGGGCTCGGTACATCATTACAAACTACATTGTACGTTTCAATTCCAAGTGAGTACTTTGTTAGTTGCAGCATTTCATGCCATCTTTAGGATACGAGCCTATCTAAATTTGCATCCTGTATGTGTTGCATTAGGCAATTTAGCATGAACTAGGACACGCATGTTTTTTGCTTTAACTAGTTTATTGTTTTGGCACGGAGTACGATGTGAGTATTTATGCTTTAGCATCTTGCATGTGTGTGAATGATAACATGAACAGTATGATTACCATGAGGCTAGCTGCTTATGTGATATAACTGCTTGAATGCCTGTGGATGGAGGTTGAATTACCTAAATTGGAAATAATGCATTAAAACTGTGAGTTTTAAAGCCCACTAGATAGTGGCAAAAATCATCTTTTTTAAAGCCCACTTGAGGGTGGCAAAAATCTGCATTTTTAGCCTACTTGCGAGTAGCAAACCATTTTTCAAAAACAAACATGAAATGTTTTGTTTCCAATTTGGGCGATTTGGTCTATACTTGTTTGCTGCGCGCATAACATAGTAATTCTAGGGCTAACAATTGGTTTAAGAACACATAAAGTTTTCAAAAACGGATTCACGGTTAAGTAGAGGCCGGTCTTCGGACCGGGCGGATTAAGGGGGTGCTCATAGCTGACCTTCCCCGATCGTACCTAAGCTCCCGAGCCGAGACAACTCCGGTGATGACGGACATGTGGCCTTCGGCACCGAGTCAGGGTTTCCTAAATTCTCCCATTAAAAAATATTAGGTGGCGACTCTGTATCTGGCAAAGCAGTCCATGTTTGGCACTACTTTTTCAAAACTGTTTTCTCAAAAACGATTTGCCAGATTTGGACTCTTTGGTTTCAGATGAAGAAACTCGTGACACAAAT
>NW_021034559.1:0-11890 GCF_004153795.1 Camellia sinensis
TTAGGTCCCCCTTGTATACTTCAGTGTACCCACCAACCTGATCATATGTACACAAACAAATACAAGCAATATCACATGGGAAAGCAATTTTCTTTTGTTTTCTATTGAGAAAAATTCTATAATACACATTTTAAAAAAGAATGTATCATATGCCTAATTACGATTATGTTGTGGTTTTTAGTTATGATCAATTGTGGAGTTTGTTATAATTTAGTTATGACTCATTATAGTGTCGGTTATGACTTAAATATGATGTATTGTGATTGTTATTTTGGTTACAACAAACGTTTTTTATTATGCCTCAAGTGGTGTTTGGTTATTACTTATTTTTGTGTTGGTTTTGACTTATTATAACGCTAGTTTATGATCTATTATGGTTATTATTTAGTTATGACTGAAGACATCTTTGATTCTATCTAATGGTATTTGGTTTTGTCTCATCGTATGTTTTTTAGTTATGACATGAAGTGATTTAGTTATGATATTTGTGGTATCAACACTACAAATAGTTATAACTTGTATATGATCCACACACACAAAAAAAAGTGTATTGTAGAAGGACCCTTTTTTTTTCTTTTTTTTTTGTAATTTTTTACAATTTTGTTTAGGCTTTGTTTGATCTTGAGTTTTTAGAGAAATTTGTACCCAAGCACTGCTTTTTCCCAATGTATTAGCATTCAACATTGCTTGGTAGCCTAAATTTTCATGGCCCGAATGACTTGAATGTCTCAAAACGACGTCATTTTGGAGGTAAAATGACGTTGTTTTGATACATTCAAGCCATTCGGGCCACACAAATTCGAGGTACCAAGCATTTTTCATTAGCATTTAGCAAGGAGAAACTTGTGAGTCCCACGACACTAACACAAAGTGTCTACTATAGCGCTCAAAAACCTCTCACAACAAAGTATTGGAGTCTAGTCGATTGAATTTTTTTTTTTTTTATTTTGTCCTTTGTTTTTTCTCTTAACAAATTCATAATATAAAAACAACTTTACTGAATTTGGGACATATAAAACTACAAAAGGAATTTGTGATATACATGCATTTCCTTTTTAAAAAGCACAACCTTTTTTGTTTTTTTGTTTTGTTTTTGAACCTCTTTTTTCTCTTTGCCTGATGATGCAGTACCCCCAAAGTCTTGTAATCTTTATGCCCCAAGTTTTGAATTCCCAATCTCTCAAATCCGGTTTCACATGCTCACATAATTGGTGGGGTGATTGAGAGTTACTTAAAAGAACCACTTTTTTATTTTTTTATTTTTATTTTTAAATCATGAGATTAAATATTTAAATTTTGAAATTTGTTAAAAACAAAAGAAAAACAGAGAAGAGAAGGAAGAAAAGAAGTACCTACTTCATTTCTCTCTACCCTTTCCTTCTATTTTTGCCCTATAAATTCTTTCACAAGTTAAATATCCTAACACTTTCCTTAAAGTTGTTTGACAAAATTGCTTTGGGACAAAATTCGGCTACTCAACTTACACCCAAAAAAAACAAAAAAACTAACCTAATCTCAACACTAAAATCCATTTCCAATAGGAAGTTCTTGTGAGCCCACAAGTGATTCTTAATCATTTTAAACAGTCCTTCCGCCATATTATATTATCATTAACACAACGACCACAAATGAAATTAATTATAAAAAATAAAAAATTGAAAACGAAAACAAAATATAAAATAAAGTAAATTAATTACCTCTCCATTGAGATACCAAGGATGCCATGGAGTCTTAAGATGAAGCTTCATCTTATTAATAGAATACTTGGTTGAAGTCACTGGTATCCTTCCATCTACGTCACCGCTGCAACCAACCAGCAGAAATGTACTCAATAATTTAGATTTTCACTATATACAAAAATAATGAAGATATAGTCTTATTGTTTCAATGTGTCATTCATAACAATTTGACTATTTTAATTTATTTATAACTTTTCCCTTGTTCAATTGTTTTCAGTTTGTTTTCAACGAAAAGTGAAATATTTCATCAAAATTTAGAGGATCGAAATGACTACAACCAGAAGGCATAGCTTAGTAGCACATATATCTCAATTCACACGAGTAAAAATTTAGTATGCAAGTGATATGATGTAGCAGTAGCACAAACTTTGGATTTTGAAAAATAATAAATTCCACATTTTCTCAATCCAAACTGAAATAGTAAATCACTTATTATTCAGATTTTTCTATAAAAATCAACTCAACGTGATTATTTTGTTGGAGTTCTTGCCCGATCTAGATTGTAATGCATAGAGTAATGGTTACGTCAAAAATCCTAGCTCTGTCCTTCAAGGGTATAGCATGCATCTAAGTACCATTGAATTTTGATTTTGATTTTTTTTTTTATTTAAAAAAACACCATATAAAATTCTATGACAAGGGGGGATGCGCAAAAAAAAAAATAAAAAATATATAAAAAATGTGGATAAATGATTACTTGTTTATATATATTGAAAAATATGTGTTTGACAACATAAATAACGAGGTTGTCTTGTAACGTTTTAAAAAATATGCAAAACTTGTAGTGGACAATTATAGAATTGTAAACATATACTTCTTTTTTTTTTTTTTTGGGGGGGGGGGGGTTTTAAAAAATATGCAAAACTTGTAGTGGACAATTATAGAATTGTAAATATATACTTTTTTTGGAGGGGGGTGTTGTTAAAGGAGTAGTAATTAATGTCTTTTTGTTTTTACATGCCATTTGATTAGTTCAAATTACTTTGTTAATATTACTAAGAATGTAAGAAAATATAGTTCATCATATGAAAGTTGATTCCAATTTACATTTTGTAAATTTAAAAATATAACCTATGAAATTAATTACTACTAGTTGATGATGACCCTACTAAATGATATTCTTGATCACACTACAATTATCTCTGCATGTGATGTGGGCATAGTGAATCTTATATAGTTGTAATTATTAGATTAAAACTATATCTAAATAATGGCATTCAAATGATATTTTATTTTAAAATATAATTATTACATGTGAATAACATCATAACATTCAATTTTTATTCCATGTTGTAGTAGTTAGAGATTGAGTTGTGAATGTAGAAGCTAGGGAGAGAGTAATCAAGGGTCAGTCCATCTATTATGAGCATTTTTCACTTTAAAAAGGTGAAGTCTTACGTATATCATGTATTTGGACCACAATAGGTCCATAGTTCAAAGTTGTAAAGGGTTTAAAATGAGGTGTTCTAGTTGCTCTGACACCTTGGTTGCACAAGCAGGACCAAGAAAGCCCCATTGAGTTTGGTACGAGGCACAACCTTTGTTGTGACCCATGTCCTAGGAAACTAGGGAGTTTGTGGTTAAGTGACTAAGGGTGAAAGAGTCACTGAGGTAGATACCAGTATGGCTAATAGCAGGTCATAAGTTCTGAGAGTACATGTTTTGAGAAACCGAGCTGAGAAAAGGGAGTCCCTTACTTTCGGGCTACCCTATTCCCATCTTCACGAGGTCGTCGTGGTATACTAGTATTTTTGGTACTTAAAATCAACTCCAACCAGTAAGCTTTGGGGCTGCTATTAGCGCCAAGCTATATGAGTTTCGGGCCTACTATCAGCCCTTGGCTATTAATGCTTTGGTGCCTACTATCAACCCCAAGTGTCTATACATTGTTTTGTATATATGGAGGAGGCCTATCTCGAAGGCTGTTGTGCCTCAGAAGGTAGTTGCAGAGGTTAGAATTGCTACGACTCCCTTTCCCTTAGCAAGTGACAACAAGTGACAAGGCGGCATCGTAATAAAAAATGGTGGCGCAAAGGTAGGGTCTCCCTCAGCAAGTGAAGCTCCGCAAGTAGTACCTCAGCAAGTTCCCTTGGTCACTTCTTGGTCTGGGCCATTTGGTCCGAATGGGTCAAATCTGGTTCGGTCTTCTGATTGGCCCATTTTTGAGTTTTGACCCCTATTCATTTAGTGATACTTATTGCCTAATTAAGGCGACTTCAATAATTAAGTCAGCGTTTTAATTTCTCTCTTTCTACAAAAGTTAATGTCATTGTCCTAATAGGAATGGAAAGCATACGACGTGATTTTACCCACTACCATTATAAATAGAAGTAATAATAGTGGGGACAACAATGATGAATGATGATGAATGATGATGAATTGAAAAGAAGGAAGGGTGTGTGTTTACCTAAATACCCACACTCGAAGTCCATTTGCCATTAACTCTTGGAGGAGGGGAATAATTGTTGATGGACTATCTCCCCAACGTCTGATGACTTGACTGCAATTATTTTGTTAAGTTTCATTTCAGCTAATAATTTCATACTCTTATTGGGCACAAGCAGAGACAGAGAGCCAAACACATAGTAGTACATACCTGCATGGTTCCCAATCATAACTGAGTTTGGTTACATTGGCATGTAGGGCCTCTTGAACATCAGCACGATTCAAATAAGCATACACATAATGATCACTGCATGGATCAAAATTCAACACCTGCAACAAATATTCACCCTTAGAGGTCTATGAAATATGGATAAAGGATATGATAAGATAGGAATACTATAACCTTTAAAGAAAAAAAGAGAAAATCAACCTTAGTTGTAATTTGAAAAAATTATTACATATGGATGGAAAAGTTTATAATTTTAATTATTAATATTGATAAAGTTTATCATCAATTTGTAATTAGTTTTCAAATTTTATCCTTATTTGAAATTTCTCCTAAAAAAATGTTAATTAATAAAAGGTTCAAACTTATGGGGTCATATATTATTTGGTCTAAGGTTTAATATTTTTTGGTCATAAAACATGCGTTGAAATGTTGTCAAAAAAAGCAATCAGCGTTGGACAAGTTGCAAGCGGTTGGCAATAGTGGCCGGTTGCTGCAGCTAGTGGCGGTGAGATAGACAAATAGGTGAATAGATAAATGATACATGTACAAACATGTGACATTTGGATATACGACAGATGGGTATCCTTTTGGATAGATTAATGTTTTTTTGAGCTAAAAAGATTTAAGCTTGGACCAATAGGCATAAACATTACAGAAATAAACGTTTGGCTTGAGTACTATTACAAAAATAAGATATCAATATGGTTTAGATATGTTCCTAAAATATTTGTATATATAATTTTTAGTATTATATTATATAGAGTTAATTACACTTAGCACCTTTATACTTTCAACAAAATCTCATTTTGGTCATTTCAATTTCTTTGTGATAATCAACTTTTTACATTTTAAGTTGAGTTGAAATGTTACTCGTCCATCCATCTATCGTTAAGGAGATTGGAAAAAAATTAAAAATAAAAATCACCAAATAAATATTTTGATGAAAGTGTAAGAATTTAAATGATAAAAGTATAAAAGTATTAATGAGTCGAGAAAAATATCACTTATAACTCACATAATAAGTTCCATAAGCCTTACTAACATTAAATGAAAGAAAAAGTAAGATTACACTTTTATTCAATTTAAAATATAAAAGATTGAACTTTATAATTAAAAATGTAAGAGTACAAAATATAACGAACCCTAGTGTATATAAGCTCAGAAGAAAGGTAGATTTTAAAAATTGGATTGTTTCAAAAATATTTTCTTCTGAAAAATAGTTTTCGACAACAAGCTCTTGGTAAACCAAAGAAAAGGACACCAAACAGACACAACTTCTGTTGCGCAAATGAATTTGTTTTTGGGTTTGGTGTGTACATTTTGAGAAGATAATCTATATAAAAAAAATTAGGTTAAAAAAAATATTCATAATTACATGTTCAGATCATGTGTCTTATAAAATTGAACGGCAATTATAGTTTTCAGAATAAATAGTTTAGTATTTTTTCTAAGATAAATGTATTTCAATTATTTGATTATAAATGTTCGATTAATCTATTTTTTTTTAATACATGAATGCTCTTCTCAATTTTTCTTAAAATATGAATAATTCGAATAATTCAAAATTAACCTTCAAAATAGGTCCACCAAAGCCCAATTGTACCTCTTCAACTACATCACCAATGGTAGGGGAGTTAAACCAGCTTAATTTATCAGGCCTCATGTGGTTTCACAAAGATGTTTCTATATTCTTAATGAAAGTAATCACAATTCGAAGAAAATTTTGTAAGAAAATACATAGAGCCAAAAGGATTGTGGGTTGAAGTATTATGTTAAAAAATAATAATTGTAAAGAGTAATGCTAAGTTTACTATAATGCTCTGTTTGTTTTGATAGAAAACATTTTTCAAAGAATACTTTTTGTACTTTCTAGCGTTTGATACAACGAAAAATAAAAGTCGACATAAAACATTTTTTATGGTTAATAAAAAATAAGTCTATTTGATCTGAAATATTTTCTACCTTTAAAAAGCAAAAAACGTTTTCCGAATCAAATTTTTATAAATGTCACCACATTTCCACCATTACCATCACCAACATACCACCACCACCATTACCACCGTCGCCGTTGCCGCCACCTCCACTGCCCTAAACCCATTGCCACTCAGTGCCGGCTTTTGGCACAAGCGGAAGAAGTGGCCGCTTTGGGCCCCCGCAAATTGGTTGGAAAAAAGACAACAAAAAAATTGAAAAAAATATCAAATAAGTCTTATTTTTTTTGTTATACTTGTTCATAAAAAAGAAACCCTAAAAAAAAGTACTGATATTTAAAACTAGGAAAATGAGTCGTAGCTCGAAAATCTTGGCTCGAAATTGGCTCGAATGTCGTTTTGGGAGTTTTGGGTGGTCTGAAACAGAGGAGAAAGAGGGAGAGAAGAGAGGAAGAAGAGAGTAGAAGAGAAAGAGGAGGGGAAGAGGGAATGGAGAGAAGAGAGGGCCCCTCCGCTACTGCCGTTGGCCGAGCCCCTCCGCTTCGTCGTAGCACCAGCGATCGTCACAGCACCACCACCGTCGCTTAATTAATAAAAGGTTCAAACTTATGGGGTCATATATTATTTGGTCTAAGGTTTAATCTTTTTTGGTGATAAAACACGCGCTAAAATGTTGTCAAAAAAAGTAGCCAGTGTTGGAAAAGTTGCAAGCGGTTGGCAATAGTGGCCGGTGGCTGCAGCTAGTGGTGGTGAGATAGACAAATAGGTGAATAGATAAATGATACATGTACAAACATGTGACATTTGGATATACGACAGATGGGTATCCTTTTGGATAGATTAATGTTTTTTTGAGCTAAAAAGATTTAAGCTTGGACCAATAGGCATAAAAATTACAGAAATAAACGTTTGGCTTGAGTACTATTAAAAAAATAAGATATCAATATGGTTAAGATATGTTCCTAAAATATTGGTATATATAATTTTTAGTATTATATTATATAGAGTTAATTACACTTAGCAGCTTTATACTTTCAATAAAATCTCATTTTGGTCATTTCAATTTCTTTGTGATAATCAACTTTTTACATTTTAAGTTGAGTTGAAATGTTACTCGTCCATCCATCTATCGTTAAGGAGATTGAGAAAAAAATAAAAATAAAAATCACCAAAGTAATATTTTGATGAAAGTGTAAGAATTTAAATGATAAAAGTATAAAAGTATTAATGAGTCGAGAAAAATATCACTTATAACTCACATAATAAGTGCCATAAGCCTTACTAACATTAAATGCTTCGGGGGTGCAATAGACATTACAAAAAAAAGCAGATTTTGCGACTAAAGTCTGTGGGAAAAGCAAAGGCAATTTTTTTTTTTTTTTTCTGGAAAATGCTTTTGGCGACTAAAGTCTGTGGTCGTCGAAAGATTGGCTATTGGCGACGAAAAGTTTAGTCGGCAAATGTATAAATAAAAAAAAAATTCACTATTGGCGACTAAAAGTTTAGTCGCTAAATGTATAATTTCCAAAAATGGAATTGACTATTGGCGACAAATTCTTTAGTCGCTGAAGACCTGTACATTGCCGACTAACAGTTTTTTAGTCGCCAAAGGTATTCGCGACCATGTATTCGCGACAAAATCGGCGACTAAAATATTTAGTCGGGAAAAGTGAAAATTCGACATTTGGCGACTAAAAAAGGACTTTTGGCGACTAAATTTTTAGTCGCCAAAGATGTGTTTTCTTGTAGTGACTATAACCTTCACCACATTACTATCACCACCACTACTGCCGCCACCACATCATTACTGTTGCACAACTATCGCCACCACCACCACCCTAACACCTTCACTGCCACTTCTACCTTGTCGTTGCCACCACTATCACCACTACTGCAACCATTAGTACATTAGTTTCAAAAATACAACTAAGCATAAAAAAAATATTTTCTAAAATTGTTTTTATGAAAAAAAATTCAAAATTTAAAAAAAAAAATTTCTACCAAAATAACGGAGCGTAAAATAAAATGGTATTGAGTATTCTTTTTTTGAACAACATTGAGTATTCTTTTTTGATCAACAACATTGAGTATTCTTGTAACATTAAAATTGAATAGTAAAATGTCTATGAGAGAGAGAGAGAGAGAGAGAGAGAGAGAGAGAGAGAGAGAGAGACATACAGAAGCCTTTTTGGGAAATAGAGTGATATTGAAAGAGGTGCATAAAGGAGCATAGATGTTATAGATATCAATATTGCCAATATCAGCTTCACCGGTTGCAGCATAGCATTCATTGGACTGAGTGGTGGCATTGGGTGAGAAATTACAGTATTTCCGGATTTTATATGAAGTTTGGTCGGAAATGACAGCATGGCTTGCAAAGTAATCAAACATTCCTTTCCCATCTGTCTCATCATTTATTGCTGCATTCCCAATCTGCACTTCGTACATTACACACAACACCAATCACCAACCTACTACTACTTTATGTACAATTACACCAATATGCTAATTTTATCATCCAAATTCCAATTCATCATCCCATCAATTTCATCAGTTTTTCATTTCTTATATTCGGATTTAAGATTTGAGGATGAATTTGTATAGGGAAATATTGGTCACTTTTTTTTTGTTTTTTTTTTCCCTTCTAATTTTTCTTTTTCTTTTTATCCACAAACTTTTTTTTCAAATCTTAAATCAAAATATAACTATGTAGACCAATTTTTCTTATTGATTTTATTGATTTTGATTTTACTGAATCTACATGTGAAAATGGCATTTGTTGATTAGATTCATATGAAAAGTGACCCCAAAAAAAGGGGTAAAATTTGTGTTATGATATATAACAGCTTTCTTTCATGATCTACGATATGTAGTTTTTTTATTTTTATTTTTATTTTTTTAATATAATTACACTTGCTGAAACAACAATGCTACATCCTTAAAAATATTTCAACAATTGTCATAATATTAAATTAGTAAATTACACTGATCTCCCCTAATGTTATGAAAAAATACAATAAGCACTAGAGGTTGGCATAGTAATTGTATTGAGCTCCTTTAAGGTTTTAATTCACAAAAAAATAAAAAATAAAAAAGGTTTTAATTCAAAAAACACTTAATTTTTGATAAGGAAGAGGTCCAAGAGGTTGATTCAGTGTAATCATTTAGTGTAATGTGCTGTTCATCAAGTGTCATGTGCTGCAGCTGTAGACAACATTCTTTAACAGATTGTAACTGATTTGGTTAGATTGTAACAGCTTTAGTCAGTTACTTAGTTACATGATGTGTAGTTAGTTAGAAGTGTGGTTAGGTTAATTAGTTTGTTAGTTTGTTACCTATACTGGTATATAAATATGACTTGTAATGTCTTATAATATTCAATGAAGATATCTTAGATTTTACTTTACCTTTCGTCATGGTATCAGAGCACCAAGAAGCTCTCGCGAGCAATTCTCAAGCTTCATCTATGGAGTCCTCTGCTATTCCTTCCAATCTCAATCTACTGCTATCGAATCTCAGTTCTCTTGTAACAGTGAAGCTGGATGGCTCGAATTTTGTTATTTGGAAGAATCAAATACAGAATCTGCTTCGAGCAACAGATCTACTCGCTATTGTTGATGGCTCAAAGAAGTGTCCTGTTGACACAATACCACAGTCTGCCGGAATGGAAATTCAAAATCCAGAAGCTGTTAGATGGAAGATGATTGATGCGCATCTACTCAGCTGCATCACTATTACTCTCTCTCCTGCGATTTTCACTTCTGTGTTACATCTTCACACCAGTGCTCAGGTCTGGCAATTTCTTGATAAACGCTTTACCTCTCTCTCTAGGTCTCATATTCACCAGTTAAAGAACAAATTGAGTTCTATTTCAAAGGAATCAGATTCAATGGAAGTGTATTTGAGCAAAATCAAAAGTATTGTTGATCAGTTAAGTGTTGCTTCGTCATTTGTGGAAGATGAGGATATTGTTCTTCTTACATTGAATGGATTGCCTTCTGAATATGATGCAGTTAAAGTAGCTTTTCGAACTCGTACATAATCTATTTCTATGGAGGATCTCTCTGCTCTACTTTGTTCAGAACCTATTCACATTGAAGGAAAATTAAAGCACAGTTCTAATCTAACTGTTGCTTATGCAACTGTGACAGACTCTCATGCTGCTTCTAATATTTCTAGAGGATTTAACTCTTATCATCATAACAGAGGTTCTTCTCGTGGTGATTCTAGAGGTTCTCATAGATTCTATTCAAGAAGATCCTCTCGTGGCAGATCTCAACGAAGAGGACAATTTGGCATTGTGTGCCAAATCTGTGGTAAAGCTAATCACATAGCTCATGACTGTTGGCATAGGCTAGATACTCAATTTCAGTCTTCACAAGTGTCTCCATCCCATCAATCAAAGCCATATCAGTCTCACTCTCAGCCATACCAGTCTCAGCAATCAAAGGCATATGTTACCTCTTTAACTGAGGACAATGGTTCTTGTTCTCCCTGATTTTTGGACTCAGCTGCTTCTGATCATATCACTAATGATCTTCATCAACTTAACTCCATTCAACCCTACACTGTTGGTAATCAAGTCACTATTGGTAATGGCTCTTCCATTCCTATCACTCATACAGGTCAAGGTATACTACCTACTCCTCACCATTCTTTCAAACTAAACAAAGTTTTGCATGTACCTTCTATTAACTCTAATCTTGTCTCTGTGCATCACTTGGCTAAAGATAATAACTGTTCTATCACATTTGATCATTCTTCTTTTACTATTCAGGACAAGCTTTCCAAGGCCATACTCCATAAAGGTTTTTATGCCAATGGACTATATCAATTCCACACTCCAACCACTGCTTCCTCACATACCTACAGTAGTTCAGTTACTTCTACTGATTCTACTAACATTTGGCATCAGAGATTAGGCCATCCTTCTACTCTTAAGTTTCATTTGCTTAAGCACAAATTACCTTTGGCTGTAGTTTCCAATAAAAGTACCTTTTCTTGTGTACATTGCTCTATAGCCAAATGTCATAGGCTACCTTTTACATTGTCTAATTCCACTGTAAATAATCCACTGGCTTTGATTCACAGTGATGTATGGGGTCCCTTTAATAAATCTGCTTCTCTTTACAAATACTATGTGTTGTTCATTGATGATTTTACCAGATTCACTTGGCTTTATCCTCTTGTTTATAAAAGTGAAGTGTGTGCCAAATTTATGGAATTCAAAGCTTTTGTGGCAAAACAGTTTGGTTTTCCTCTCAAAATTCTTCGTAGTGATGGAGGTGGTGAATACAAGAATCATCCTCTTCAACATTATCTTCACATTCATGGTATTCACCATCAGTTTTCCTGTCCACATACTCCCTCTCAAAATGGAGTGGCTGAGAGGAAGCACTTACATCTCACTGAAACTGCTATTTCTCTTCTTCATCAGTCCTCTATGCCTCTTCTTTAGTGGTTTGATGCCATAGCAGCTGCCACATATTTGATCAATCGTTTACCTAGTGTTTCTCTTAATAATTGCTGTCCTTTTGAGTTGATGTATCATACTTCTCTTGATTACTCTCTACTAAAAGTCTTTGGTTGTCTTTGCTTCCCCTGGC
>NW_021034562.1:2500-23760 GCF_004153795.1 Camellia sinensis
ATACCAATTCTCTACTTCTAATTCCTCATCTCATTTACGCACAAAAAACAGGTAACAGGGGCATAGGAAGAAATCCACTGGACTGGGACTCGCGGTTGAAGATCTCACTTGGAACTGCCAGGGGAATCGCCCACATCCATTCTGAGGGCGGTGTTAAGTTCACCCATGGAAACGTCAAATCCTCCAATGTCCTCCTCACCCAAGATCACAATGCTTGTGTATCTGATTATGGCTTGACTCCTCTAACTAACTTCCTAGCAACCCCATCTCGAGGCCCTGGATACCGTGCCCCAGAAGTGAGTGAGACCCGAAAAGTCACACAAAAATCCGATGTCTACAGCTTTGGTGTCCTACTCCTAGAGATGTTGACAGGCAAGGCCCCACTCAAGTCCGCAGGGCATGATGATCCGGTTGATCTCCCGAGGTGGGTCCGGTCTGTAGTTAGGGAGGAATGGACAGCTGAGGTTTTTGACCCGGAGCTATTGAGTCACCAAAATGTTGAGGAAGAGATGGTGCAAATGCTTCAAATTGCACTCGCGTGCGTTGCAAAGGTGCCAGATATGCGGCCCAATATGAGTGAAGTTGTTAGAATGATTGAGGACATTCGACAATCTGAATTGGACAACCGACCGTCCTCTGAGGACTACAAATCTAGTGTGAATACCCCATGATCACCATGTTCTTGCTCTATGGAACTAAGTTTGGTTGATTGTTGTACATCCATTGTAAGGTGTCCATAATGTTGCGCGCGTATGCGCTGCATTGCTGTTTATCTAAAAATTATGTCCAATTTGTGGCTTTTTGTTAGGTCTTCAGTTTTCAAATTATTTGATCATTTTCTTTTCCTTTCTTTCTTCCTTTTTTTTTTTTTCTTTTTCTCAAAGGACCCTATGTCAAACTCTAAAGATTTCACTTGATGTGGAATGGCATTTCAAGAAATCAATGATTCTTAATCTATCAATTTTAGCAATTTGAGTCTAGTTATCAGTTATATATATTTTTAAGTTTTTCAACCTGAGTGAGTTATGAAATTTCTCATTTGTTGACTATACCATCACGTGACCTCGTTTGGGAACATGCTATTTTAGTAATTTTTTGATTTTTTAGCTAATATATGAGGTTTAAAAAAAAATGGTATATTTGGGATGATTTTTTAGTTTTTTTTAAAAAAAGATGTGCAAAATGTAAAAAGAAAAGAGAATTTTTGATTTTTTTTGTATAATTTGTTGACTTTTTTACTTTTTAATTATTTTTTGACTTTTAGGCTAAAATTTGATGTTGTCAAATGAGGCCGTGGCACTTTGAGCTGAGCGCCCATACAAATCATGCCTGTATATATCCCATTAATTTCCAACGGCCTTGGTTCCAAATAGGTCGTTGGTTACAAAGGGAATTTCTTGTGTAACAAAGCAAAAGCTGTTACAAGTTTCCTTTCAAAACAAAAAAATACAGAACCAAAAACCAATACAAGCTGCTCATAATCAACCTTTATTACACATCAAGTATTATCAAACCTCTTTGATCCATAAATCTCCTCTTATCTCACTCTCACTATTCCGGCATATGGCCTACCAAACCCGAGCTGAACTTTGGAGGAAGAAGGTTAGTTATGGGATCACTCTCATGATTAGCATGGGGGTGATGTTGGGCTGGGCAATTGCTTCAGGCTTTTCCTTCGGTCGCCACACAGCTCAAAGCTTGATGACTAGCCTTTGTTTCTATTGGTTCAGCTGTAATCATGTCAAAATATGCCAACACCACCACCACCTATTAGTTATGAAAAGAAAAGTTGGGCTTGCCTCTGGTCCATATTTTGTTTTATCGTAACGGTTTTCTTGAAGCTCGGTACTGTTGCTCTCTCTCTCTTACAAGGGCTCGTTGTACGTGTGAATCAGTAGGATTGCCGAGGTTCCCCCAATTCACTGTGGTTTGAAAAATATATCACCTGAAAATCATGAAGATTGTTAAGAGAATCTCATATGATGGGCAGGACGTTTATGTCATTAGAACAATTCAATCAAATTATCTAATGCTTGCTTTTCTCTCTTGCCATATTAAGTATGCGTCATTGTTACCCCATTCAGTTGTGTTTTCTTTCTTGTTTGGTGAACTGTTTCTAAAAACTGTTTTAGAAAACATGAAAACATGAAAGTAGAAAACGAAAATGAAGGAAATGAAAAAACGTCCAAACATTCTTAGATAGGGTAGAGATTAATTTTGACGATTAAATGCTAAGGAGCTCCGCATGTTTCTTTAACAACCAATGTAAATTTCAATTCATTGCAGCTTTAGGATTTCTGATTGTTACTTGCCAGAAAAGACATTATTAACAAAAAAAAAATATGAAATGATGAGAAATCATGAGAAACAAAAGGAGAAACCATATATGGAACCAAAAATATCTCACATACTTTGATTGTATTTTCTTTCCTCATTAGTTTCCACTATGTATCCAAATATCCTCTGATTTTTTCCTTTTCTTTTCACTATCATTCATCGCCTGTTCAAGCAGGTGGACTTGTAATCACATTGCAAAAATGCTTGAGCAAACAAGTCTGAGTTGAACTTAGAATCTTTTTACTTCTCTTAACATACATACTTATAACATGAATTCAGTTGTTTCTTTGCACTTACATGTTGTAAGTATTTTTAACAAGAGATTGCTCTGATGGACGAAGAGTTGAAGACCAAGTCCGAGCTTATCAAGAAGCGAGAAATATTGATCCAGGGGTGGAGAAAGGAGTTGAAAGACCACCCAGACATGCACAATGCTTGACACTTGAAAATTCTCTTGGCGGCAGACTTATGTGAAGCCATTTACTAATAACTTTTGGTACTTAATTTTACTGAATAATCCTCAACCAAACACCTATTGAAATATTTTGAAAATGTAGTGTCATTTGACCTTATATTGCATCTCATTTTCATATATATATATATATATATATTTATATGTAAGGTGTCTTAGGTAAGTTTGCGTGCAACTTTGTAAAATCCCGTGCATCGCACGGGTGACTACTAGTATATATATATTTATATGTAAGGTGTCTTAGGTAAGTTTGCGTGCAACAGACTAAATCCCTATAATCCAAATGAACTTTTCGAAATAGGTTTATTCCCTGCAATCCGTGGCCCAAGAGTTTTGCTGGCAAGGGGACTCAAACCGGAGACCTTAGAGCAAGCAAAGCCCCAAGTCCTAAGCGTCATCCATCCACCAGGCCAAACCCTTGGGGTTCTCATTCTCATATTCTACAAAGTCCATTCCTAATTTTGCTTCCACCATCTAACTTTCTTAAAGTGGTATTGGCAGAATAGCAATACGTGTTTTGGTGGAGCTAGAGCTTCTGTAACTGCAGATTTTGTGACAACTTATTAACTGCACCATTTTGTGGAAAAAGAGAGAGAAATAGTGAAGTCTTTTTTTAAAAAATGACTGATGTTGTGTTTGGATATTAGATTTTGGTAAACCTAAACTTTAACTCACGTAGATTGATGGAGAGATTCAACAAAGAGATACGTTCCACCTCACGTATTTGCAAAGCAAAACATCATTCATGCGATTCAACCGGTGGTTTCCAGCCAGAAGGCACTCTAATGAATGATGAAGTTAGTGAGTATTCAAAGAAAGAAACAAAGAACCAAGAGGGTGTTGTTATGTAGAGTTTAGGCATACCCTTTCTTTCTATTTAGAGTAGTTGTTAATTAATTTATTTAGTGGACTTCTTGATTGGATTGGCCTCATTATGTCAGTCTAGTTGGGTCAAGCCCATAGTTATTCTTATGTGGTCCAGTTTGGGTAATTCTATTTGCACGCAAAAAATAATTCAGCACGCCCAATTAATATTTTGAAATTTTATTTCCAATTATACCCTAATATAAATTTACTAATAAGGACAATATACATTAAACCCTAAAATGACATATTATTTTTTTGATTAATGCTTCCTACCCCCACTGGGGGTCGACCCCCAGTGAGGTGTCGCCCCCCTCATGTTTATATTATTTTATCTTTAAATTTGAACTTAAATTTTTACTTTCTTCAGAACTTCCTATCTCTTGGAGTTTATCTTCTATTTGAACTTGATTGTTGTAGATTTTCATATATTCCAACTTAATCTTTTCAAAATTTATCTTCAAGTTGAACTTTATTTATCTTTAAAAAATGTCAATTAATTATCCGTATAAAATAAATACGTGGCACATCTCTTTACCCCCCTTCTCACTATTCAAGTATTCTCATTTCCTCTTCCAATTGTGTTATCTAAAAAAATATTTTAAAAAATCAAATAATATCTTTTATTGGAGTTGTGGATATACATATGTATATAGAACCCCACATGTTTACTCTTTTTTAATATATTTTATTTTACCTCTTAATTACTTAGATCATGGATATATATAATATCACATGGATATGATTTTTTCAAAATATTTATAGACAATAGATGAGTTTGACTCTAATTCAAATTCCTTCATCAAATTTGATCTCTTAAAAAACTCCAAATTCTCAATCCTAACATCTCATTAAACTCTTTCTTAGGTGGCACATCTATTATTCTCTCATTTAATTTTCCTATTTTTTCCTCTTTTTTAATATATTTTATTTTACTTCTTAATTACTTAGATCATGGATATATATAATATCACATGGATATGATTTTTTCAAAATATTTATAGACAATAGATGAGTTTGACTCTAATTCAAATTCCTTCATCAAATTTGATCTCTTAAAAAACTCCAAATTCTCAATCCTAACATGCCATTATACTCTTTCTTAGGTGGCACATTCATTCTTCTCTCTTTCTATTTTCCTGTTTTTTCCTCTTTTTAAATATATTTTATTTTACTTTTTAATTACTTAGGGCATGGATATATATAATATCATATGGATAGGATTTTTTCAAAATATTTATAGATAAAAGATGAGTTTGACTCTAATTCAAATTTCTTCCTCAAATTTATATCCTACTCAAAGATATTTCAAAAAAAAAAAAATTTAATTAAACTATAAATCTCAAAACCTTGCTTCCATAACAATATGAAATTGGGCAAAAATATTGGAGAACAAAATAACCCTGCAGAGAAATTAAATAGGTGATTTAACCAATTTTGTAAGATTTTTCTTATGTGAAAAGAAATATATATTTGAAATCTCATATTGTGTTTTTTATTCTATTTTTTCTTTTGCAGATTTTTTTGTTTGTTTTAGTTTTAGTTTATTTTGTGTATTTAATTTTTTTTCTTCATAATCTAAGTTAGTTGTTGAAATTATAATAATGTAGTAAATGCGTTTATGCCTCCAAAATTTATTATTCATTTTTTTAAAATTTTACAATTACAACGTACAGGAAAAAGTAGCAATGGCAACGAAAGGCTAAAAGACCAATACAAAGAGTGATGTTTTGTGATGCAGTTGGAGTTCATCCATTTTTTTGAGAAAAATTGTACCAATCGAGAGGAGTATTTTGTTCTTCAATTATATTAATTTATGTGTTTGATTTTGTTGTAATATATAAGGAGGGCACACAATTTAAATTCAGAGGTAAATAAACTTAATTATGTAGTAGTTCTAATTCTCATAATTTTGGAAAAATAAAATAAATACGTGGCACATCTCAACTTAATCTTTTCAAAATTTATCTCTTTACCCCTCTTCTCACTATTCAAGTATTCTCACTTCCTCTCCCAATTGTGTTATCTAAAAAAATATTTAAAAAAATCAAATAATATAAAAATCAAATAATATCTTTTATTGGAGTTGTGGATATACATATGTATATAGAATCCCACATGTTTATCACTGTATCACATAAATTTAAATAATAATAATAAAAAAGAACTCACAACTCTCACAACTCCTATTTCCACTTATTTTATATATATATATATAATAAAATGTTAGCATTTATCTGATTCACGTTTGCTTTTAAAAAATAAAATAATTTCGTAGCCTATAGATAAGATCAAGGTTTCAAAGTTGAAATTTTATTTAATTTATTCTATTTTCTCGTGTTTATATTATTTTATCTTTAAATTTGAACTTAAATGTTTACTTTCTTCGGCACTTCCTATCTCTTGGAGTTTATCTTCTATTTGAACTTGATTGTTGTAGATTTTCATGTATTCCAACTTAATCTTTTCAAAATTTATCTTCAAGTTGAACTTTATTTATCTTTAAAAATTGTCAATTAATTATCCATATAAATTTTAAATATGATATAATTCCAAGTATATCTTTTGTCTAAGCTTAATCTTTTCAATATAAAAACAAGTGCTTGAAAAAGGAACCATGAACATGACATTGAAAAGAAAAAAAAAAAATACAATCAATATTGTGCCCTTTTCGACTGTCCTTCACGGTGCCTAAAAAATTTTGCTTTAAATTTCAAGTCACAAGTGATTTTTTTTTTTTTTCAATTGTATCAACTTTACATTTGAAATGTGTACTTACAAGAGTTTTTGCCTTTGCGGGAAAGGGAGTTTATGTAGATGAATATTATTATTTTATTTTTGCTGTAAATTCTATTTATGTTTTTGTTTCTTTTTCTTTTTTCTACAATCTGTATTTTTTTATTTCTTTCTTTTTTGGCTAATAATGTGTCTTTTAATTAAGATTTCATTCTATCTTTGAAGTGCTACTATTAATTTGTGACTCTTTCACTTATTTACTATTTGTATTTAATTATTTTGGGTGCAGATGTTATATTGGAAGCGAAGAGATCATCAAAATTTATTTGGATATGGATTTATGTTTTAAATTTAATCATCAATTATATTTGATTGTTGATTGCCATGTTGAAATAACTTATGATTAAATTAATTTTCAAGATCTCATTTCTTTTGAGACCGAAACCACAAATTTCTTCTTTTTTTAAATATCTTTTTATGCAGATTCAAAACCTGAGCAAATGCAAGCGATCTCATATTTAAAATGTTAGGTTTTTTTGAATAATTTAAATATTTCTATTCTTTATGTTTGTCCGTTAAATTTTAATGCATTTTCAAACCTATTTATGTTTAGTGAATCAACATAAAATTAAAGAAAAAAAAATTATTTTATTTTAATTCATTATATTGTGTGGGATAATTAACATAATATCTCTTATTGATTGAAAAAAAATGAAAAAATAGCATTCTTTTATTTAATGTTAGTCATTTTGATTAATTATAATTTTAGTATGCTTTTGTTACTCCACTTTTGGTTGTCTTAACTAACTCTTATTATCTATTTGTTATGCGATGATTTAAGATGAAAAAGGTCAAAAATAATAAATAAACAACAAGATAAGTGTTCGCATTTATTAGATAAATGTTTGCTAATAAAATAATTGATTTGTATTTTTTTTTTTAAATGTGATGTTAAAATTTTAAAATTAAATTTTCTATGATATCTTTAGCTCCTTATCTTTATCAAAAAAATTAAATTTGAATTTAAACACTAAACCTCCAAAACACATTATCTTTAAATTAAGTTTCCATATAAATTTGAACAACCATCAATAAAATCAACATTGGAAACAAACCATCAACAGCATCCTCCTTTTTCTTTCTTTTTTTTTCCTCCTCCTCCTCTTAACGCAGTGGTGGTCATAAAAATTTCTTTAAGGTATTAATATTTTATATCTCCTAACTCCAATAATTTATTTATTTTTCCTCTCCAGGGAAGATAATAATATATGTAGAGCTTTGCAAGCAATATCTGGAGGTTAATCATTTTTTTAATTGAAATCTATTTGAAGTCATAAAATTTCATGCAATTTTTTTTTCATCTTTATTCTATTGTATTATTTAATGATAGATCTTTTCAAGCAACATGTTCAAATTCATATAAATTTACATAGGGTCTATATATGGTTTTACATAAAATCTACTTAGGTCTATCAACTTTTTCATGCAATTGCTCTAGATTTATAGATCTTCGAATGCATTTTGTTATAGTACTTGAAAAGATTTTTTATTGAATAATTCATGCATATTTCAATTATCAATCACTTTATTTTAACTCACCATAATAAATATATATATGTATATATTATGCATGTTTCTTAAATATATCATTTGTCCTATAATATTTGGTATAACTACTACTATACATTTTTAGTCTCTATTGATCTAATTATTAGTTATATATGATATCTTAAAAATTCATTTCAATAATTGATTGCAATTATTAAATTGATATATGTTATATATGATATGCTTTTTAATTTTTCATGTTGTGAAGCTTTAAAAATTTTGAATGATGTATAATAAGATTTATATACACAAATTAAATAAAAATATTTTATTTATATTAGAAAATACAACTAAATATCATAATTTTTTTTTTTAAATTTATTATGTTCACTTTGTAAAATCCTGTGCATCGCACGGGTGACTACTAGTTATATATATAATCAAATGTAGTTATTTTGTCAAAAGTCTCCAAATATTTATTCCTAAATTCTCATAATTTTAAAACACTCTCTTTCCTACGTGGCAACCTTATTTGATTGCCTTTCATGTTTTCTATTTTTCTTCATTTTTTATTTGTTTGATTAATTAAAATTAAAATTAATTTCATTACTTATGGATAAAGATTTGAATTTCAAAATTCCTCCATATAGATAAACATATAAAAACTAAAAAATAATTTTATAATCTACAGATAAAGATAAAAAATAAACAATTAATTTAAAAAAATTAATTTCATAACTTATAGATAATTTGAAATTTCTTCCCATAAATAAACAAATAAAAGTTGATAAATAACTTATAAAAATTAATTTCATGGCCTACAAATAAAGATAAATATTAAATAATTGATTTTTTTTTAAAAAACAAAATTACTCTCTTTTTCCCCCCTTATTTCGTACTTTAATTAAAAATTCATAAATAATTTATAAAAATATATTTCATGACCTATAGATAAAGATAAAAATTTTAAAAATTATTTTAAAAAAAATAATTTCATGACTTATAGATAAATAAACATATGAAAATTGATAAATAATTTATAAAAATTAATTTCGTGGCCTACAAATAAAGATAAAGATTAAATAATTGATTTTCAAAAAATTAAAATAATAAAATTTAGATAAAGATATGATTTGTTAATCTATATATCTATCAAAAACATATATATCTAAATCTTTATTTTGATTTACTCTTTTTTTTTCTCCTATCACATATTATCTTTTTTTATTTTAAATTTTTTATCTTATGAAATGCTCTTATCTATAACTTCTTATCTCCTATTAAATTCTTAACCTTCTCTTGATAATTTTTATTATTCGTTATTTTCTACCAAATGATAAAGATTATAAAAAAATAAAAAATAAAAGTTTATTGCATTGAATGAGAATAGTATTAATAATGAAATAATAAAGGCTACATGGGAGAAGGTAGCACAAAAATCTCACAAAATTAATTTTTTTCACTATATTTATAAAAGGTAATAATTTGAGATTCTTTCTATTAGTTATTAAAAATAATTTGTATTAGATCATTGTTATGTTTTTTTTTAATTTTTTTATAAGGTTGTCATTCATTATAGTATTTCTTCAATCCCATCTCTAAATTCTCTCTTTGAAATTTTTGTTTTTTCAATAATTAAGTTTAGAATCAATTTCTTATCAAATTTGTTTTCTTGATCTTTATTTTATTGACGGATCGAGACGAATAAAACTGTAACGCCCTAAAAAAAAACTACATTAAACCCATCAAATAAATATGCATTGATATATAAAAGTTCCACATTCTTCCATTTATCAAGGTTTCATTACAAAAAGAGATTGATGGAGAAATTCAACAAAGAGATGCGTTCCACCTCACGTATGTGCAAAGCAAAACATCATTCATGCGATTCAACCGGTGGTTTCTAGCCAGAAGGCACTCTAATGAATGATGAAGTTAGGGTTAGTTTGGCATGTTTAAAAAAATCTAAAAAGTCAAAAAGTCATTATCCTATTTAAGTCACATCATCCTATTTGGGCATGTTTGATTGGAAGGATTAAAGCATGGGATTGGGATTATTAATCCGTGGGCCCAATTATTCTATGTTTGTTTTGATATTTTGGTTTAGGATTATTAATCCAATGGATAATTAATCCAACAAATTTGTAGGATTATTAATAATGGGATAGGGGTGGGATAGTTAATACCACATTAATTTGATAGGATTATTAATACCTCACTATTAGTGTTGTGAATCAAACATGGCCTTTAAGTCATATCACCTCTCTAACACATCACTTCAAACTCAACCCAAACTCAACCCTCAACCCATATTTCATAAAAAGTCAAAAAGTACACTTATTTAGATCATTTCAAACAAGAAAGAAACAAAAAACAAGAAAGAAACAAAGAACTAAGAGGGTGTTGTTATGTGCAGAGTTTAGGCATACCCTTTCTTTCTATTTAGAGTGGTTGTTAATTAATTTATTTAGTGGACTTCTTGATTGGATTGGCCTCATTATGTCAGTCTAGTTGGGTCAAGCCCATAGTTATTCTTATGTGGTCCAGTTTGGGTGATTCTATTTGCACCCAAAAAATAATTCAACATGCCCAACTAATATTTTGAAATTTTATTTCCTATTATACCCTAATATAAATTTACTAATAAGGACAATATACATTAAACTCTAAAATGGCATATTATTTTTTTTATCATGATACACCCGAATCACGTATTCTTTATATTCAAGTCCCTTCATCTTCTTCTCCAAATTTCAATTATTTTCTCTCCATCTTCTTCTTCATTCCAAAACTCCAATCCATCCCACCACAACTCACCATTATCATCAGCTTCATTATTTCTTATTATGTTGTTAATTTGTAAATAGAAAAAAAAGTTTGATCAAAATCAAATAATAAATAAGAATAATAATCAAAAATATTTTTTCTACAGGTTTTAGGGTTTTTTTTATCAAGACGGTTACGAACTAGAATGATTGAACTATCGTCCATTAGATGATGCATCAGCTAGAAATATTATAAGAAAAAGGTCATTTGGTTTCTTGAGGGTTAGACTTCATCCAAAAGGAAATGGAGTTAGGATTCTAGCAAATCTTAAAGCATCATCAAGGATGTCAGTAAAAGAAAACTCTTTGAAAGTTTAATCTTGTGGACGGTTGGGTAAGGTATCTTTGCATCCAAAACGTGTTAAAGATGACACTTTCAAATCTATGGGGTTTTAGGGTTCATGGAAGAACCGGATTTTAGGGTTAAGAAGTTTCAAAACTCTAAATAACAGGTAAGGGTTTTTGAAAAGATTTTTCAAAGTGGTGTAATTTGGGATCTTGATTTGTTTATTATTTGGGTGTACTACAAATTATGATTTTATCTTGAAAGGTAATTTGTGAAAAAAAATAAGGTGTATTGAGAGTAAATTATAATCTAAATAATTTAATAGAGAATACTAAGAAATTGGGCACACTGAATGATTTTTTGGGTGCAAATAGAATCCCCCATTCTATTTGTGCTAAAAAAATTATTTAGTACGCCAATTTCTCATTACCCTTTATGAAATTATTTAGGGTTATAATTTATTCTCAATACACCCTATATTTTTTCACAAATTACCTTTCAAGATAAAATCATAATTTGTGGTACACTCAAATAATAAATAAATCAATTCGAAAAAGACTCCCTCTATCTCTTCTTCTCTTCTCAGCCACAGTATTTCCTCGCTCTCATCATTGGCAAATACTAAAGAAGAATAAGAACCATAAGTATGTATGAAGAACAGAGGCAATACAAACCCACCAAGCTATTATTCGCCTTCATACTACCTGGATTCAACAGAGACGCTGTGGACTTTGTGGTTGGTTTCGATGATTGTGGTGGCTAACGTAGGTATATGTTTGTTGCCATTAGGGGTAGGCAAGTATCCACTCGATCCACCAAAACCGTATGGCCAGAATCAATTCGCTACAACATGGGTGGTTTTAATTAGGGTTGCAAACGAACCAAACCAAACCGAGCCAAGCTGAGCTTTGTTGAGTTCAAACTCAGCTCGTTTACTTATTGAGCTCAAGCTTAGCTCGATAAGTAACTCAGCTCGACTCGGCTCGATAAGATTTTTTTAATATTATTTGTATTATTTAATATATAAATAATGTTTATATATAAATAATATATTTATTATATAATTCAAAAAAAGATAAACAAACCGAGTTTGACGGGCCAAGATTATGCAAGCTTGAGCTCGACTGGTTACTAAACAAGTTTAATATTCGAGCTCAAATTCAGCTTGTTTACTAAATAAACCAAGCCGAGTTTATTCATGAACATCTCGATTCATTTGCAGCCCTAGTTTCTATGGTTCAAGTGGATGGATGCGGATGCATTTTTTCCAATCCACCTAAGTTCGGACGGATAGCGGATGAGAGGCCACCATATCCAATTTGATCTGCTAATGCTCCTAAGAAAATGAAGTTATACTTTTATACTTTGGATGTTAAAAAAAGAGCCTTTCATTTAGTAATTATATTTTCTATTTGTGAAATATGAAAGTTGGATTTTTATTTTTTTATAAAAAATGACAATTCAAAATCTTGAGCACAAAATAGCAAAGAATTACTAAAAAATAACTTGAAAAAAGGCCCAAAAAAGTAAAACCAAACCGCTAAACCAATATGCATCCACCTACCAACTCGCACTACTTGCTTAATCCGCATCTACTAACTAAACAAACAGATGCAGATTGATTTTTCCTAATTTGCCAACATTCAGAAGGATGGAGGATAAGAGGTCATCCAACCCAACTTGATTCGCGAGCACCCCTAGTTGCCATGATGTTCATTAAAAACAATTTAGGTTTTAAAGGGGGTTGTGTTGCCAAGTTTCTCGGTAGATTTTCGTTCGAGCCTCTAAGGGAAAAACCTTTCTTCGGTCCCTCTTCTTCTACACAATGTTTGTTTACCTATCCATCTTCCGAAACTATGTTAATTGTTGTTATTTTCAATCTGGTTTTAGGTTTGATTCATTAATATATTTATCATTTTTTGTTGAAATTTCTAATTAAGAGAATCCATTACAATCACATATTGAAGTGAGAGAATGTTTGTGGGTCTATAGATGTGACAACCCTCACCACTGTGTACTGTTAAACCACTGATTAGTGCTAAATCCATGACTAAGCATGTTAACTGACTGATTGACTGGAATTCTGAACTGATCAATTAATTGTATTGGTCTAAATGCATACCTATTTGTTGACTGTTTAACTATATGTTCATGTTTGTGTAGAAACTGCAAATTGAAGGCCTTATCGGCGGCCGAATCAGAAATTGATTTATGTTTTATGCTAATTAGAATTTATGCAATTTTATGGTATATTTAATTAAAAATGTAATTTGGTATGGGTAAATTAGATTAAACATTGTTGAATTACTTAAGTTGGCTTTATTACTTAATTGCCATTGAGTGGCTAGTCCTAGGCAACCACTCTATCACTTCCCATATATGTTTGATATAGCATTTCCTCAGCCTTTTCATGAGATCAAAACCGTTTGAGAGAGAGAGAGGTAGAGAAAACTTGGCCTCATCTTGGTTTCGCTTGGGGACTTGAAGATTTTGAAGGGAATTTGCATATTTAGGCTTCTACTCTTGAAATTAAAGATTTAAGGTAGGAGACTTGCCCTCATACTTGTGAATTTAAGTTAGTTTTTGCATGGTTCTTGACATATTGGAGTTAAAGTCAAGATTTGGTCTAATAGTGTTGAATTAAGGCTTAATCTTTGCATGCATGGGCATATTCTTACATTTTGTAGATGTTCTTCATAAATTTGCCACATGTATGTTCATGTCTTGAGTATAGTTCATGATTTCACCATGTTTTGAAAAGAATTGGCTCATTTGAGCTAGCATTTGAAGCTTGATGGTTGATTGAATTCATGCATGTTATATTGAAGTTATGTTCTTAAAGTTTAGTTCAAAATCATGTTTAATTGAACTACCTTTGGGCTTTGATTTCTCAAATTGATCTTTGAAACATGTCATACTATGAGTTTTGGAGTATTTTTCAGAAAATTAGCCCAAAAGGATTAATTTTGATGCATCAAAAGTCGATTTGGAGCTTGAAGGTTCAATCTGGATTTTCCAGAATTTAGAATCACGCTCGAGCGGGGAACTCCACGCTCAATCGTGAACATTGAGTCTTGCATGTCCGCTCGAGCTGGGAAAGTGACGCTCGAGCGGAATTTCGTGTATCCAGTACTTAGAATGGGTTTGCAGTCCGCTCGAGCGGGTATCGAGCGCTCATCGAGCAGAAATTTTGCACATCCAGTACTTTTACAGTCCACTCGAGCGAAATAATTAACGCTCGAGCGGAGACCTTTGTCTGCATGTCCGCTCAAGCAGAGAAACCTACGCTCGAGTGGGACCCCTGTTTTCTGAAAATTCTGAAAAGTATTTTAAAGTGCATCTTTGCATCCTCATTCCATCCTAGGCATTCTTAGGCCTAGTTTAAGGCATTTTAATGAAGATATTGATGTAGAACCACACCGAGTCTAAGTAGGGACTAAGTCATTGATTCCCAAGTGTGAAACTTAGTGTATGTTCATCCTGTAAACTGTGTAGGGTTGGCATCCGGGCGCGCACTAGCTGCTTATAGCTCAGAACTCTGTGAGTAACAATGTTGTAAAGATATGTTCAAAGATGAATATTTTCTGAATGATGTACTGTACTGTACTGTACTATTGCTACCACTGCTCTGTACTGTTACTATACTATTACTGCTACCACTGCTCTGTACTGTTACTATACTATTACTGCCACCACTGCTCTGTACTGTTACTATACTATTACTGCTACCACCGCTCTGTACTGTTACTATACTGTTACTGTTACTACCACTGCTCTATACTGTTGCTACCACTGCTCTGTACTGTTACTATACTATTACTGCCACCATTGTTCTGTACTGTTACTATACTATTACTGCTACCATCGCTCTGTACTGTTACTATACTGTTACTGCTACTACCACAGCTCTGTACTGTTGCTACCACTGCTATATACTGTACTATTACTGCCACTACCACTGCCATGTACCATATTGCACTGTTACTGCTACTGCCACTGTACTATTACTGTGTTACCACCGTTACTACTACTGTACTGTTACTGTACTGTTACCGTTACTGCTACTGTACTGTCACTGTACTGATACTGTTACTGCTACTGTGCTATTACCGTATTTGCTATTGTACTGTCACTGTTACTACTACTGCTATTGTTACAAAAATCTCTGCCAGTTCCAATGTTCAGAACTCCCACTGCCTACGATTTTGATGGCCAATAAATGACTGTTCAGCCTATTAAGACATATTGTACTATTCTGCTAACGGATGTGCCATATACGATAACTATGGTTTCTAAATGACTGATATGGCCTGAAATATAAGCCACTGATTGTATAACTGATTTACCAAGGTGAATGATTGTTTAAAATACTGAAGGGACATTCATTCTTAACCCCTTTACGCATGTGTTATTCACTGGGCTTTAGCTCACTGTTTATATTTATATGTAGGTGTCCAAGTACCGGACCGGAGCTAAGAGCGTTGGGTTAAACTCCCTTTTTGTCAAACCAACCACTGTGCCTCACCGCGAGGTTCCAAGCCTGAGCGAGCTAAGGCTGTCCTTGGAGTGTTTAGAATTCCCCTTTCTGTCTCTGTTTTATGTAGACTGTATGAAACTTGTACTGTACTATTTATTTAGGGATTAGGCCCCTAACCTGGCTGATGTGTTTGTGATGTACTATAAATATGTGCATGTGTATTGATAAGACTTTTTGCATACAGACTGTCATAGCTCATTGGACATTTACTTTATACTGTTCTGGCTTCTGCCAGCCCCTGTACTCTGTATTACTGTTATTACTGTTAAGTAGACCTTCGGTAATCATGGATTGCTGGCCAGTTACGGTGCGAAATCCATAAGGATGGGTTTGGTCGTGATAATAGAGAGAGAAAGTAGAGGAGAGACAGAGAGAGACAGAGAGAGAATGTTTGTGGGTTTGTTGGGAGAGAGTGGAGAAAGAGATTGAAGAGAGAGAAGGTTTGTGGGTTTGTAGATTTAAATTTAATTATATTTTCTATTTATTTTATAAAATAAAATATGATTTATTTTTTTATTTATAATTTTTTAATGAAATAAATTTTTTGCTATTACCGTATTTGCTATTGTACTGATACTGTTACTGCTATTGTGCTATTACCGTATTTGCTATTGTACTGTCACTGTTACTACTACTGCTATTGTTACAAAAATCTCCGCCAGTTCCAATGTTCGGAACTCCCACTGCCTACTGTTTTGATGGCCAATATATGACTGTTCGGCCTATTAAGACCTACTGTACTGTTTTGCTAACGAATGTGCCATATACGATTACTATGGTTTCTAAATGACTGATATGGCATGAAATATAAGCCACTGATTGTATAACTGATTTACCAAGGTGAATGATTGTTTAAAATACTGAAGGGACATTCATTCTTAACCCCTTTACGCATGTGTTATTCACTGGGCTTTAGCTCACTGTTTATATTTATATGTAGGTGTCCAAGTACCGGACCGGAGCTAAGAGCGTTGGGTTAAACTCCCTTTTTGTCAAACCAACCACTGTGCCTCACCGCGAGGTTCCAAGCCTGAGCGAGCTAAGGCTGTCCTTGGAGTGTTTAGAATTCCCCTTTCTGTCTCTGTTTTATGTAGATTGTATGAAACTTGTACTGTACTGTTTATTTAGGGATTAGGCCCCTAATGAGATCAAAACCGTTTGAGAGAGAGAGAGGTAGAGAAAACTTGGCCTTATCTTGGTTTCGCTTGGGGACTTGAAGATTTTGAAGGGAATTTGCATATTTAGGCTTCTACTCTTGAAATTGAAGATTTAAGGTAGGAGACTCACCCTCATACTTGTGAATTTAAGTTAGTTTTTGCATGGTTCTTGACATATTGGAGTTAAAGTCAAGATTTGGTCTAATAGTGTTGAACAGAATAGAAGGATTAAAGAATTAAATAATTGATTTATAAAAATTAAAACAATAAAATTTAAATAAATATATGATCTATATGTATCAAAAACATATCTATCTAATTTTTATTTTGATTTACCTATTTTTTTTATCCTTCTATCACATATTATTCTTTTTTATTTTTGAATTTTTTATCTTATGAAATATCCTTATCTATAACTTTATCTCCTATTAAATTCTTAACCTTCTCTTCATAATTTTTATTATTCGTTAATATCTACCAAGTGATAAAGATATAAAATAAAAAAAATAGTTGGCTTGAATGAGAAAAGCATTAATAATAAAATAATGAAGGTTGCAATGGAGGACGCAGCACAAAATCTCACAAAATTAATTTTCGTCACTATATTTATCAAAAGTAATAAATTTGATGTTCTTTATTTTAGTTGTAAAATAATTTGTATTGGATCATGCTATATGTTTTTTTTTATTTTTTTTATTTAATTTTTTTTATAAGGTTGTCACTTGTTATAGTATTTCTTCAATCCTATCTCTAAATTCTCTCTTCGAAATTTTTTGTTTTTCTAATAATAAAATTTTAGAACCAATTTCTTATCAAATTTGTTTTCTCAGTACTTATTTATTGAAAGATCGAGACGAGTAAAACTTTCATATGATATATGAAAATTAATAAACATAATACAAAAATAGTAGGGAAATACTACATATTTGTTGTTATCTCTCTGTTATATTAGTTGATTTGCTAGATTATATTATCAAATTTAGCCTCCATTCAATGTCTATGACTTTAGTTGCATTCGTTCATTTTTTCATTGAGTAACATATATAATTTTTTTTTGGTATATAATGATTAAAGCTATCATTTATTATATTTCTTCAAGAACAATTCAAATAATTTGTCATCATTTTTTTAATAAATAAATGGTATTTTCTATATAATTTTTATAATCTTACGAAATTCTATATATTGATTTAAACTTTGTAAATATTGTAGGAACTATGCAAGTATTATTCAAGCTATGGAAAAAATAATTATGGAGAAGGATTTATATGCATGTGTCATTGATAGAGGAAATCAAAGATAGAAAGTTACTAACATGATCAATTAATGATTTATTTGATAAGTTTTTTTCATGGCAATCTCCAAAGAGGCCTTTGACTGTCCTAGCTCCCTCTGCAGATGCTCGACTTAGTTGGCAGAGTCGGTCGCCTTTTGCCGGAGTCTGTGAATCCGCTCCATCACAAGGTGTTATTTTTGGATAGCCTGCAAGAAGAGAGTTTGATTAGAGAGAGGGAACTGAGCAAACACTTGGAAAAATTTGAATAAAGAATGCAAAATTCTTACCCGAGTCATAGACTTGACCGAGGAATTCACCAGTTGGGTGTCGAGCACGTGGTCGCTGCGACCATGTCACTCGGCAGTAGGAGGGCTTTTGTCAGGTCGAAGGCTAGGAGGTGTTCCTTGTCGCCTTTGACCGAAGCGGTTGTCGGGATCTCCTTACCCCGGTGCTTCAACTGGGGCTTCCAGGGCGGTGTTAGCTCGGTTGTGACCACGGGTTGCTTGGTGTTCAGCTCCGCGACAAGCTCGGTTGAGGGATCGGCGGTTCGAGGTCTTTTCCTAACTCGACGGGTGTCCTTGCTGGCCTGTGTTGGAGGGTTGATGCCAAGGCAATGAGCGCCTCAGATGTTTGCCCGGCTCTTGAAGTGCGAGGTGGGATGCTCGGTAGCTCGGTGGATGTGGCGGTGATGAGATTTTGGATGCGGCTTCGTTTTGCCATCTCCTCTTCTTCGGTCAATCGATTAAGGGCACGTCCGGTAGTGTTGGGTCGGGTGGTGGAGATGGCGCGCGAAGAAAGTTGGTTACTGTACTTCGACGAGGAGCGGAGTATCTATAGATTGGTATGTAACCAAGAAGTTTGTGACAATCTCCGTTTGGGTACCGGAGCACAGTCCTGATGGCTACTTCGTTGGGGTTATAGTAGTTGGCTTGCAAAGCTTCGATGGTGCAAAGGGGAAGATAAGAAAAGATATTAAGTACAGAATAGCGAGAAAAGTAATTTGACGAGCAGTTAGCACGGCTTACATGTTGAACCGAAGTTCTTACTGATATACCAGCCCGGCACGTCGGCTTGTTTCATAATTACCTGACACCCAGAAAAAGTCGTCGTCATGCATGTCTTTGTCCAGGGTGCCGGTCACTATCTTCTCTTTGCCCGATCTGATCTTTAAATAATAGGCAAGGCCGTCGCCTGTATGCCCGAGGGTATACTGGCAGAGTATCTTGGCTAATCCTAGATTGGTTCCTAGCCGGTTGTTCAGCTTGGCTATCCCGTTAATTATCCTATAGGTGTTGGTTAGACTTGCGTCGGTGCTAGCCCGTGTACTTAAAGAACTCGCACATGAGGGGACTGACCAGGAAGCGAAGGGCGCCCTCGATAAGGAAAGAACGGTGAAGAGGCACTGATCAAATCTGCCCCAAGGGACTGTGTCCTCCTCACCGAGCTCGAGGTGTACGTCAGCAGGGATGCCATATTTCCTGGAACGCGGCTAATGCGACGGAGTATCAACCAAGAAAGCGGTAGCGCCCCATGGTAGCCGGCTGTTTTTAGCACGGCTGTGTTGGTTGTCAAAAACTCTCATTTGATGGCTGCTCAGTCTTTGAGAGCCTCAGTGTTGGTGCGTGGTCCCCTTGGACTCTGCAGGAAAATGAGGGTAAGTGTAAGTGGGAGCGCGGTCGCACAAACGAGCTTGACTTTAGCCTGATCAGATGGAGTGCCAGATCACCTCAGTCATGGAGGTAAATCAAGAAGCTCGGCCGCTCAAGCGGACCAGATGTTAGCCCGGTCGAGCGGGCAAGTCCATGCCTACCTCGGTTCCTACAAGAGTTTTTGCAAACTCGCATTTGCTCGGTTTAGGTGTTTTCTGAGATCAAAAGAAGACCTGGAGCCCGGTCCGCTCCAGATCTTCGTGTGTTCATCACTGGAATTGAAGAACAGTGAGAGAGGCAGGGGCAAAGAGGTTTTGGGGTTTTATATCCTAAACCAATGGTTTTTTGTGCCCTAGAATGTGAAATACGAAATCAAAAAGCAATAAAAAGACTCGTAGAACTTACCAGAATGAGGCAAAGGTTGAATCTTCAAAGAGCAAGAAGGGTGCTTGATAGTGGAGAGAGCCCTGCAACTTTGGGTCGTCTGGAATGAGAGAGAGACAGTAAGAAGAAAATGTCAAGGGATAGGTGGTGTATTTAAAGGAGAAGAACCGCCAAAATTTTGAATATAAAGGGACGGCTTGTGTTGGCTGCTCGAGGCCAATCAATGATCGACGCGTGTCCATAATGACAGCGGCGTCAGTACTGAAGGGAAAGATGGAAAGTTAAGGCGTCGACCGAGCAAGTCTAGAAACCGAGCGTGGGATTAGCGCGGCTGACGCCTGGCGAACTAAGGACCTAGGGAGGATCTACCCTGGTCAGATCGTGTAATCCAGTCACGTTTGCGGGGACGGAATTAAGGGGCAATTGAGAGGGAGATTTATAATCTGGCTTTGGGCCGTGGTAGAAGTCGAACAGAAGATGGCCAAGCATTTTGGGCCGAGCTAACTTGGGTCTATTTAGAGGTGGTTTTGCTCGGTCGAGTTCCAGGACCGAGTTGGGGCGAGCTACTTGGGCTTGTCTGCGTCCAGAATCGGTCTTGATCGCCGGAGGGTCAAGCCCCGTTGTATAGGCTGAGCTTACTCGGCCGAGTTAGTCACCTGCCAACCCGGGTTCCATGGTTCGCACATTTAGCTCAGGCGGAAATCTTTCTGTTTGCTGGCTCGACTTGTCTGGAACTCTGCTCTACCAGAATACTACTGAGCTCGGTTGTTATGGAGCTCGGCGAGTGGACACTGGGACTCGTTATGCAGCCCGATCGTGTGAAGCCGAGGTGATGCCGCCGGGCTGCCGAGTTCCCGTAATGTTGTCTGGCGTTTGGTTAGGTGGTGTTCGCTGGATTTGTATTGACAGATTAGAGAGCAGCTCTACATGTTAAGAGACCAATGGGTGCAGAGTTGAGCGTAGAAAGTGTATAAGCATGACTGCGCCCCCATGCTGGGAATGGAACATTATTTGGTGAGATAGACTTACATTCATTGAGTTTCTCTTCTCTCTCTCTCTCTCTCTCTCTCTCTCTCTGAGTGTGTGCTAACTTGACCGTTGGAGGGGTTTCCGACATACACACCGCCGGGTAGCTCACCGCCGTTGTGCTTTCAGGTTTGATCGGAGAGGTTTTCCGACAACCACCGCC